>CM044003.1:96608415-96768917 GCA_024085815.1 Flaveria linearis
TTATGATTTAAAAATAATATGGTGTCCAATCAATGGATTAATACTTTAAATCATCATTTAAAGTTTATTTTATAAAAATGGTTATTTATAATATTTTTAAATATTATTTTATAAATTTATTTTAAGGGGTTTTTAAATAAAGAAATTACAGAAAATCATTTAAAGGTATTTAAAATAAAAGAAGTTCTTAAAAATTATTTTTATAATTTTTGGTAATTTTTATATATTTTTAAAATGCTTGAAAGTCATTTAAAAAAAATAATGGGAGGTGGCCGGGTTCGAACCCGTGACCTCCTGCCCAAAATCCAACACAAAAACCGCTGAACCAATGGCCTAAGCCGCACCAGAACCCGGTTTGAAATTCTTTTAAACACAATAATAGATTATCCCCAATCCATAAGAACCCTAATCGGTTTTGGATCAAATTGATCCACCAATCGATTATGATAATGAAATTAACCATAATGCTTTTAATCCTTGTATAAAAACGAGTTTGTTGATATATTCAATTACCTGTTTTGTTATTCAGAATGTCCAGAATCAATCGAAGAATAGGTCGGACCAATGTGGAATTCAACCGATGATCAAACGTACATGAAAATGAAATTAACTTCACAGGTAGCTTCTAATGAGGCTAATGATCGAAAGCTCTTTCTCAATTTCGGGTTTCGAAGCTCGAACAGAGGTGTTCAACTTGTTGCAGGTCCGCGAAGAAGAGAGAATTCGATTTGAGTTGTTTATGTGTTTTCTGGTGTAATTGGAGTTGTAGACCGATTGGTTATACTTATACAATTGTTTAGGTAAAGTTTAATTCGATTATTGTTGAGGTTTCAGTGCGATTTGAATCTGTAAAGTGGCCGAAAGGTTCACGTGGGTTTGTTAGATCAATCGCACTTCGATTTTTCAATTGAATCGATGGACCAGTTCGAATCTTGCACGCGGTTGTGTCGGGAACAATTATTTGAGTCAAAATCGAGTGGTTTTGGCGTTTTGGGGGTCGCCGGAGGTCCGCCGGTGCGGTGGCCGGAGGTAATCGGGCGGTGGGTTGGGATTTAAATAAATTACAGAATGGTCCCTGGGGTTTCAAAACATTATTATTTCATGTTTTAAGTTTATAAAACATTTTTCAAAAATTACCAACCAACCCCTGGACTTTATTAAATCAATTTAATAATTTTTTTTTATAAATTAATAATAATAATAATAATAATATCATTATTATTATTATTATCATTATTAACATTATTACTATTAATAATATCATTATTATTATTATTATTATTATTATTATTATTATTATTGTTATCATTATTTTTATTATTATTAATATCATTATTAAATAATAATAAAAATATAAAAACTAATTTGTAAAAATCACATAAATACTATGTTAACATATGAAATAAACCGGGAATTTTTCCGGATTGTCACATCATCCCCCTGTTACAGGAATTTTCGTCCCGAAAATTAAGAAGTACTGGCAACATTCTTGAACAGGTTAGGATACTTGCGCATCATTTCGTCCTCTCGTTCCCACGTGAACTCAGGACCACGCCGGGAGTTCCACCGAACTTTGACAATCGGAATCTTGCTATGCTTAAGTTGTTTAATATCTTTATCCATGATTTCAACTGGTTCCTCGATAAACCTGAGTTTCTCATCTACTTGCAGTTCCTCTAAAGGCACAACAAGTGATTCATCGGATAAACACTTCCTTAGATTTGATACGTGAAAAACATTATGCACACCACCAAGTTCAGCAGGTAGATTTAATTCATAGGCTACTGGGCCGATCCTTCTGACAATTTCAAAAGGTCCCACGTAGCGAGGGTTCGATTTCCCTCGTTTCCCAAAGCGTATAACTCCCTTCCAGGGAGATACCTTTAGCAAAACTTTATCACCTTCCTGAAATTCAGGTGGCTTACGATGTTTATCAGCGTAGCTTTTCTAGCGATCCCTGGCAGCAGCCATGCGTTTACTTATCTGGACAATTTTCTCATGAGTTTCAAAGATCAATTCTTACTTTCTGGCCATTTCCTAATTCTGATTATTTCTAACTTGTCTTGGGGTCCTAATCAACCTAGGGCACACTTATGGTAATGGTCGGAACTCCAACCTTCTTAATGTCCCTGTTTAACACATGTTAGCTTAATCGTATCAACCAACATAGCTAGGTTCACAACATTGGCATTAAAGCAAATCATCTATACCATCAGAGAGGCTTATTCTACTACTCACTAGATTTTACCCAATGTCCTTCTTAATTCTATTTGGTCTAATATCATAAGGTATGACATCAGTTTTATCAATTCATGGATTTTGTCAATATAAAGAGCACCACTTAACCCTACCATTGCATGATTTTAGAATTACAATTCTAACTTTTGCATTTCATTTCTTAGGTAACAGTCCTCAATCACCAAGGCTTTGAACTCATCTCAAACCCTCAGTAACCCTATATATAAGCATCACTGGTATACTAAGAATGTGCTTAAATCAGTTACACGACACCCTAATTTTTCTTAGCATTATCCCAGAGAATAACGTAATGTATGTATAGAGAGTATCATCACCCTTCTATATTTCCTGTAGTCCACTTTCATTCTAAGCATTCAATCAGCCCCTCAGTTACTGAAATGCTAAGTGGAAGAATATCTCTTAAAAGATAAAATTAATATCATGATTGGAAATTCCATGAAGGCTATAAGTAGGACAGGACTTAAGTAATAGCAAGTAACCTACAAGCACATAAGCACAATATGTCTAATGATAGCTGCCTATCCTTCATACTTTCAGGATTTCAGGTATAACCATGTTAGGGCAAGTACTAAGGAAACAAGTCTCTCTTTAAATTAGGACAAGTGTAGCTTAGATTACCAAATGGAACACGTCAAGGTAATTTGACCCATTTGCCTTATAGACTTGTGTATGACCGCAGTAACTTCACGTGCTACAATAGCAGCAATCTTACGACCAGAGTTTCTAGACCGTGAACGGATTTGACGAGAAGCCATTCTGAAAGATCATTAAGAATTTTCATGGAAATTGGGTAATATGAGCTATTCAACACGAAAACGACAGTCGAGAATTTGGCATAATAGCAATGAGATGTTCCAGGTGTAATCGTTTGATTCGTAAATCAAAGCGAGTATGTTGACTAATCAAAGTATTGGGTCAATCACAACTTTGTTGAAGACATGCGTACCTATAAGCAGATACCATTCCAAGGGTTCCCAGGTAAGGTAAACAGGTCCATCGGTTGATTTGGATATATGCGAATACCTTGCCTAGACAGAACACCTCGAGATACAGGCATCACGCTCTTCCAGCATTACATGTTTCAAGTTGTAAGACACAGACTTTGACGAATTTGAAAACCATGAATAACAATTGAGTTTTGGAGTTTGAAATCACTTGAATTAGGCACACAATGCCTTAGAATATGATTTAAGATTCGTGTGTGCATTGATAGGAATCAAAGCATAAGAGGAATCACATAAGGCATATAACTTCTTAATCTTAGTCAATCTCTAACTAAGGCAATTTATTTTGTGCAACTATTGTGTGTGGCTATAGGTTAGATGCAATTCCTAACTCACTATAACCAATGGCTCTGATACCAATCTGTCACACCCTCAAATTCCGGGTCTGGAATCTATCACGGAGGGGTGAGCAAACAGGATCGAACACAGTAGTTACACATGAGATGCAGTTATCTATATGATAAGTTTTAGATAACCAAGCCATTATTATTCAGAGCATTAGATTTTATACGCAGCGGAAATAAATATATAGTTTGTTTCTTAACAATACGTCTAATCATGTCTTATCAATAACCAATATGTATCTGGAGCTCTTATATGATCCTACGTGCATGTCCATAAGCTCCTAATAGATACCTGAGAATACATGTAAATCAAGTGTCAACACAGGGTTGGTGAGTTCATAGGTAAGTAAAACATATTTGATAAATCATCCATTATCATTCAAAGAAGGGTTTATTGTCAAAGTGTGAGTTTAATTTACTCACCGGTATATGAATAGCCTGTCGGAACCCTTTTTAATAAGGTGAACCCGCTATCCCACATACCCACTATGTACAAGCCCAACAAATCCATCACATAAGATTTGCCCATGTATCATAGTTTAATTTTTCCCTTTTCCTTTTTATGTGTGTATTATGCCAGTTTTAATAATTCAAATCAGAGGGCGCGAATCCTCTCTTTACATTTATCCTCATATGGGTGGTAAGTGGAACTATAATGGCAAAACTTATATAGCGCAACAATCTGCCTTCCCACAGAATAGTCATCCCGAATGACAGCGAGATCTTTGTGCATCTGATAAGGACCACATGTCCAAACCTTTGTGGGGGTTAGTCACTCCCCGATAGTACTATCCAAAAGATCCCTGCCTTGTTTATAGCCAGTTTACACAGAAGGATTTTCATAATAACCATATGTAATCATAAATGTGATCCAATTATTATTTAACATAATACACAAAATAATTTGTAATTTTAATTACAACATGTATTCCAGCCCCAAAATATTTAAATGATTAAAAAGGGGAATAGTTATGAACTCACCTCAGTCCTTGTGTGGTGTTGACAACCTAGTAAATTCCTGCTAAGGAATTATATTTCACGTCAGCAAACAGATACAAATCCAAAACCTAAATAAGTTAGATCTTGAACCTGGTGTTCAGTTGATCTAGGATTTGGTTTTTCTGGGATTTGTTATGAATATTAAATCATTTAATTATTTTTGTTAATAATTAATGATTTATATAAAATTTAATTAGCTTAATAATGATTTTGACATATCATTATATTCTAATTATATTATAGACGTTATTTAAACATGTAAGTTTATATTTAATTTTTGTAAGATTTTATAAATATTTAAATTTATAAAAATCTACTTTGTATTTATATTATCAGGATAAATCCATAAATAATATAACATCCATAAATAATTTTGATGATTTGATTATCATTAAAAATCCACTTTTATAAGGATCATAATTTATAACATAGGTAATAATTATTTACATAAATAATTAGGGTTTTTAAATAATTAAATTTCTACAATTATTATGATTTAAAAATAATATGGTGTCCAATCAATGGATTAATACTTTAAATCATCATTTAAAGTTTATTTTATAAAAATGGTTATTTATAATATTTTAAAATATTATTTTATAAATTTATTTTAAGGTGTTTTTAAATAAAGAAATTACAGAAAATCATTTAAAGGTATTTAAAATAAAAGAAGTTCTTAAAAATTATTTTATAATTTTTGGTAATTTTTATATATTTTTAAAATGCTTGAAAGGCATTTAAAAAAAATAATGGGAGGTGGCCGGGTTCGAACCCGTGACCTCCTGCCCAAAATCCAACACACAAACCGCTGAACCAATGGCCTAAGCCGCACCAGAACCCGGTTTGAAATTCTTTTAAACACAATAATAGATTATCCCCAATCCATAAGAACCCTAATCGGTTTTGGATCAAATTGATCCACCAATCGATTATGATAATGAAATTAACCATAATGCTTTTAATCCTTGTATAAAAACGAGTTTGTTGATATATTCAATTACCTGTTTCGTTATTCAGAATGTCCAGAATCAATCGAAGAATAGGTCGGACCAATGTGGAATTCAACCGATGATCAAACGTACATGAAAATGAAATTAACTTCACAGGTAACTTCTAATGAGGCTAATGATCGAAAGCTCTTTCTCAATTTCGGGTTTCGAAGCTCGAACAGAGGTGTTCAACTTGTTGCAGGTCCACGGAGAAGAGAGAATTCGATTTGAGTTGTTTATGTGTTTTCTGGTGTAATTGGAGTTGTAGACCGATTGGTTATACTTATACAATTGTTTAGGTAAAGTTTAATTCGATTATTGTTGAGGTTTCAGTGCGATTTGAATCTGTAAAGTGGCCGAAAGGTTCACGTGGGTTTATTAGATCAATCGCACTCCGATTTTTCAATTGAATCGATGGACCAGTTCGAATCTTGCACGCGGTTGTGTCGGGAACAATTATTTGAGTCAAAATCGAGTGGTTTTGGCGTTTTGGGGGTCGCCGGAGGTCCGCCGGTGCGGTGGCCGGAGGTAATCGGGCGGTGGGTTGGGATTTAAATAAATTACAGAATGATCCCTGGGGTTTCAAAACATTATTATTTCATGTTTTAAGTTTATAAAACATTTTTCAAAAATTACCAAACAACCCCTGGACTTTATTAAATCAATTTAATAATTTTTTTTTATAAATTAATAATAATAATAATAATATCATTATTATTATTATTATCATTATTAACATTATTACTATTAATAATAATATTATTATTATTATTATTATTATTGTTATCATTATTTTTATTATTATTAATATCATTATTAAATAATAATAAAAATATAAAAACTAATTTGTAAAAATCACATAAATACTATGTTAACATATGAAATAAACCGGGATTTTTTCCGGATTGTCACACTTATATTGTTACGTATATGTAAGTCATTCATAAACAAATATGTGAAATACATATGTAAAATGATAGAAACACAATGACATGAAATAAGTATTTTTATTGCAACCATGACCTGAATCATATTACAATTGATGCAAATGCAAGTGAAATGTTACCAAACATAAGAAGAAAGTAAATAAAGTATGTGTAACACTAATGTTTCGTATATGTAACAACAACGTTATGTATATGTAATAATAGTGTCCTTTATGTTCAATTGTTCTTTGTATTCATCGTCATCATCATCTTCATCCTCACTATCATCATCATCATCTTGAGTTCACCATCAATTTCGTCCTCACTTTCAATTCGCTGTAAAAATATAGAAGTAATAGTCGATATTCCATATTTTTTTAAAAACAACCAAATTTAAATAAATACATGTGTTGTGACCTAATAATCACCACCTGTTACATATACGTAACATGTTACATAACGAGTTACATATACATAGCCACCATTTGTTACACATATGGTTTTTACAAAAGAACGAAAACAAAACATACGAGTAAGAAAGGTTGAGAACTTTGAAATTGAAAATCTTATATATAAGTATAGGTTACACTAGGAGGTGCCCGCGCGATGCGGCGGGCGTAATGTGATACGGTGACATTTTTCATCCAATATGGGTTTATGATGTTTTGTTATTATTGTATTATTTTTACAAAAATATATTAAGTATTTTGTAAGCTCTTACGTGAGTGTAACTATTGTGGTTGATATACGTGATACGCAATACGTAAACCTAGCAAGTAATATATATGCATTGAACTTATCAATTAGTTCAAGAAAATCATTTTTGCAATAAAGTAATACGTGAATAAACAAATATAATTTTTAAGCATAAAAGTTGAAGCAAAATTATCCGGGTTTCATTTTTATTCAGTGGTGAAGTGATCTCATCATGATGATATCATTTTAATCGAAAGGCTCAAACATTTGAATGATCTAAAGTATGTTGGGCAATCACCATTCCGTATCAAGAGCAAGCCCATGAACATCCAGTATATCTTGTTGATTCACCGCTACATCTAATGGAGGATGGTTTTTTGGAATATCAGGTATTTGTTCTTGATTCTATGCCACATCTTATGAAGCTTGGTTATTAGAAATATTCTCCACTTTGACAGAGTCATCCTTCGCTACAACATATTTGGTAACTGAAAAATAAATAAATGTTTAGTTTCCTACATGTGAATTTATCATAGCTCACAATATTAAATAGCATAGGTAAGGAAATAAAATTAGAGTTTCAGAAGTTAAAATGACACCCGATACATCTTTCAAATTATTCTGTTCATATTAAATTCTATATTATGCAAAAGGAAATATAATAAGTTAGTATGTAGTAAATTGATCGTATTTTTATTAGAAACATCACGTGTTTCCTTTGATTATAAGTTTTAACAATAAAAAAAGAAATATTACAAATGAAAAACAACATCACGAACATAAAACATAAGCCGTTTAATTTAATAAACCATAGTGTTAGGTTTTGGCACATGTACATTTCACATATCACGTAACACTTCCAGATATACAACATTTGAGATGTACATTCCGACTCGTTTGAATTTTTTGGAAGGGTATACTAACACATTTGTATTTTCTCATGATATCCCTCTTGATAAAGCAACATAAAGTTATCCATATGAAAAAACAGATTCTGGCAGATAAACACCAACATGCGGGATCATTTGACCTTGAGCTTTGTTAATTGTCATGGAAAAGCTAAGTCGAATAGGGAATTGTTTTCTTAGTTTTTATTTTTAAAAAACTAACCTTTCTTAGTTTTTATTTTTAAAAAACTAACCTTTCTTAGTTTTTATTTTTAAAAAACTAATATAATGCAAGTACATTTTAGGGTACATAACAGGATTTACTACAACACAAAAATCTATAACAACAGATTTTTAATAATTAATATCTCAAAAAAAAAATATCACCAAAAATCTATACTATTTTAATAATTAATTTTGTTCAAAATTGGGGTACATAGAAGATTAAACAGATGACTTTGAAAATTAATTGCAAGTACGCACAATAGATATACTAATCGTAGATGAGTTTTTAATATAATTGGTTGATATGTATAATCTAAAAAATATATTATTTCAGGCTACCTTTTTTATCGTTGTAATTAGTTGAGCTAATTTATTTTTCTTGAAGTAGAAAAAAAATGTTGCATAGTTGAATCCTAAATATGAATTTTTCTTTACCTTTGTTTTATTTTTTTTAGGTAGTTGAGATGTTTGTGAAGGATATATGTATTTTTTATGTATATGGTTGAGATATTTGTGGAGGATATAATATGTAAATAAAGTTAATAATTGTAATATGTAGGGATATTATAGAAATTAACATAGGGGTTATTTTGTAAATAAGATTTTAAGTACCATTTTACCCTTATAAATGTTTGTATTCTATGCATTGCATGTTGTACATGTTCTTAATTTTAGGGTATATTAAAATACCCCTCTCATATACTTTATATATAATATAGATATATGTAACACAATGTAACCCATAGTTTTACATATGTAACTTGTAGAGTCATAGTTACATATACATAACCTAATAATAGGAAGAATACAATGTCTACCAGCATCATTGGTTATTAGAAGATCACTTTTGCTTTTGTTATAGAGTTACGTATACGTAACTTACGAGGGTTTTCAATTCTTCATCTTTTTCATCATGAACACTAAGAACACTAAGAACACATATTAGTGTGTGTGTGTTTACGTATACAAAAAAAATCATGATTTCATCCATATCTAGATGTGGTTTATTAAAAATAATGATTAAAACGAATATGAAAATCATGAAATGATCTTGCAGGCGTATATCATCAAAACTAGGAACTCCCTTTAAATTTTTTGTGTAATAATCACATACCTTTAATCACCTTTTAAAATCATTATGTAAAAATCAAGTACTTGTAATTGCATACCAATTTTGACTTGTGTGCATAATCCATATCAAGCTTCTTCGCAACATTTGTCTATTCTCGATTTCCATCATCAAAATATCAAAAGACTATATTAACAAGTCGATCCTTTGTTCTTCATATGATGATTAGTATAGATTTATAGATATTATTAAGAAATATTGCAGAGATTGCTAAGAAATATATTCTAATATAGTCAAAAGATCAATTGATTATGGAGAGAATTAAGGGATTCGAAATAGTAGATAGTTACCAAAATTATAGGATATTAAAATTACATAATTAGCCTTCTAATTAAAATTAATAAATTTAAAATTTTATATATAATATATATATATATATATATATATATATATATATATATATATATATATATATATATATATATATATATATATATATATATATATATAAGGAAGGGATCCTAAGAAAACCAACAAGTTTTGAGAAAACCAATTTCAACCAATCGAAAATTTTCATTATTTATATATATTTATTATTTTCAAAGGGTGTTTTAGTAATTGTATATGTAAAGTATTTTTAGTAAATAATCATGGTTGACTAAAATTCCTTATTTTACTCCATGTTTAAACAAATGAAGAATAAATCAAACAATGCATCAATTTTTTTTTTCATTCACCAGTTCGATCTTTTCTAGCCAAACAAAGGATTAATCTTCTTCATCATTCTTCCTAATATGGTGATTTAATCGAATCTATAAATGCAATTCCTGAAAACCTTTAATATATTTTAGCATTTTCTATATTCAAGAAGGTGATGGAGGGTTAGATGTTAATGAAAGAATGAAGATGAAACCAACAAAATCAATGAATTCAAGTCTTTAATTGGGTTTTAATGAAATCAGTTGATGGACGAGTTCACGAGGACATCATCGTTGCTCAAGAAACTAACAAAATAGATTGATTATCTTACCGTCATGGATGCTAATAAAAGGAAGAAGATAAATACAGGTTTATGTAACTTAGGTTACATATACGTAACTTCAGATTAAGGCAACTCAATAACTAAAAGAATAAAGTGGCAGGTTACATATACGTAACTTTGGTGTATTATGATTTGATTGTTTGTTCATCTTCATCTTCATCTTTGTCAAGTAATATATAAATATTCATGTTTACATATGGTTGCAGATCTATTTAGTGTAATTTCTTTGATATATTCATTTGTGGCTTCTTTTTCCTTATAGTGTATCGCTTACATATATGTAAACAAGTTTACTTACACGTAAATCTATACGTAAAAATGTTTACGTATATGTAAACAAGCATATATGTAAGTCTGCCTACATATGCGCAATCAGATACGTTGGCATTGTTTAAAAGTACATATAAGTAAACATGTGTACGTCTTGTTTTCATATACGTATACGTAAGCGTGAATGTAATTACTAAAAAATTCGAGAAAATTTACTTCTTTTCTTCCGTATTAAAATGTTGTGTTTGTTTTTTTAATAAATGTATTGATTTAAAAAACTAATATTGCATTTTATTATGGAGAGAGAGAGAGAATTAAGGGATTTTGTTTGTTTCCAAATATAAGATTATAATCTACCCAATATACCCTTAAACTATTTAATTAAATCAATAATCTATTTAATATTTACAAATTTGTCATGATTAATATCAACCATTGATCAATTTTAATCAATGGTTTAAAAATAGTTTTCTTGGTTTTCTTATAAATATAGGTTTTTTTAGGAATCTCTCCCATATATATGTGTGTGTGTATGTGTATGGGTGTGTGTGGGTGTGTGGTGTGTGTGTATAAGGTGAGGTTCTTTTCAGAGTTTTATTTTAAATTAGAACTCGCAAAACTAATATTAATCATTAATTGTTTTGATTAAATAAGGTTAAAAATATAAAGCAATATGTCATTTAATAGGTTAGATTAAGCAAAATGGTAACATCAGTAACTACAAAAATATTTATGTCTCCAATTAGCTAACTATTTAGTTAAGGGATCTTGGTTTGTACACCACTTTGACCAAATAAATGACGGTTCACCTTCATTGATTTAGTGTATTCAATTCATATTAATCGAGATGTGAGGAATTAATTTTACAAAAGTAAATGTCAGTCACCACACTAAACGGTTGTTTACCCTTCTAAACCACAAAACTCATGACTTTATCTGTCATTCACCTATCCAAACCTTATTTTTCAGATAAATTGCCGTCCCACTTTAATTTTCATCCGTTCTATTGGTTTAAGGTGTTTTTGATTTTGTTTGAATAATTTTTTAACAACCACAATGTTAATATGTATTTATTTGGTCTCATTTTTTTATAATATCTTATTTATTTTTTGGTTTATGATCATATAGTTTAATATTTGACGAATCTTATGGTGGAATTGACTTAATATGTTGTATATTTATGATTTTCTGGTTTTTTTAAAGTTTAGATTGATTATGCTCATGTTGAACACTTTATGTACATATTGATCTTACTATTATAATAAGCAAACATGTTCTTGTGTCACATGTAAATTTTTAAGACCAACTTTAGCAATATGTTATTTTTTGAATTTGTCTCTAATTGTTAGTATATTGCATATAAACTTAATATTCACATTTTTAGCCAAAAAAATATAAAACACATAAAACATATTGTTGTTATCAATTACATAGTTTATAAAATGATACAAGGTTTTATTCAGTGCGCGCTCCGCCATAATAACAAATAACTACCTAGATGGCAAAAAATATTGAAAGAGTTGTCATTATAACGTAAAGCACTAACGCTCTTAATTAACAGATACTCTATTGTAAAAGCGAGTGTCACCACATCATAAAACCCCAAAAGTGCATTTTGTCATTAAATCACACTTCTTTGTAAATACGATACCAAAAAATAAAACTCGAATTTCAATACAAATTCGTTTTAGTGATGGATAAATGGAAGTTGTTTTTAATTTGTAAAACGCTAAAGCTCTTAGTTAACATATACTCCGTCGTAAAAGCGAGTGTCACCACACCATAAAACCCCAAAAGTTCATTTCGTTATTAAGTTGTACTTCTTTGTAGATACGATACCAAAAAATAAAATAAAGCTCGAATGTCAATACAAATTCGTTTAGTGATGGATAAATGAAAGTTTTCTTTAATTTGTAAAACTCTAACGCTCTTAGTTAACACATACTCCATCATAATAAAAAGGGAGTGTCACCACCCCATAAAACCCCAAAAGTACATTTCGTCATTAAGTCACACTTCTTTGTAAATACGATACCAAACAAATGAAACTCGAATTTCAATAAAAATTCGTTTTAGAAGTTGTTTTAAAATATATCAAAGCTTGTATATTTACATAATTCGTTGCTTCTTTTATTGAATATGATCACTTCAGTTAAACAAAATAACATAAAATGTGTTATATATTATAATATCAAAAATATATAAAAGGGAAATTACATATTTTTCCCCTATAAACTTCATCAATTACATATATACCTAATTTAAAATTTTAATTACATATATTCTCTTATAAAACTTAGTTAATTACATATATAGACAAACTAAAAGTTTGATTACATATATTCCCTTATAAAACTTAGTTAATTACATATATACTTAAACTAAAGTTAATTACATATATCCATTTATTAAACATAAATATTACGTATTTATCCATTTGATTACTTTTATTAAAATAACATATATAATTAGTATTTTACTTTTATTTTTAATACTATAAAATTATGTTTTTCGATTTTACTAGCTTTTTGAGTTTTGATTATTTACTAATATTTACACACTAACCTTTTTATGTTCTTTTTGTTTTTTTACCGTTTGATATTAATTTTTTCTGGTTTCTGTACGAGACACTTCTAGTCTCGGTATGCAACATGATCCTAACACATAATTATATGTTGCATAATAAGACTACAAGTGATTAAAGGTACATATAAAATTAGCATAAAAAGGTAAAAGAAACAAAAAGAACATAGAAAAATTTAGTACATAAATATTAATAAATAATCAAAACTCAGAAATGAAGTAAAGAAGGAAAAACATAATTTTATAGTTTAATAAAAACAAGAGCAAAATACTAATTATGTAAGTTGTTGTTAATAAAAGTAATAAATGGGTAAATATGTAATATTTATGTTTAATTAATCGGATATATGTAATTAAACTGTTAGTTTGAGTATATATGTAATTAACTAAGTTTAGAAGGGATATATGTATTTTAACATTTCTTATGCAATGAGTATGTGTACCATGATGCATTGAAATGTTATACTATAGTGTTCAATCTCATGTCCTTTAAATATGGTATATAACAATATTGTATAGTTTGAAAAAGACTTACCATGTAACAGTTTAAGAAAAAATATTAACATTTTTAAAAGGATTAAAAAAACCATAAAAGATATTATTAATTATTATAAAAATTTACTATCGTGTTAATAGCTTTACTGAAATAATTATGTGTAAAGTTTTAAAAAAACATCAAAAGAAAAAGGATTTTATAAGAGTTATAAAATATTTTTGTTGATAAAAATAATGTTATACAGTTTTTTAATTTTAAAATTTTCCTTTTTCCGTTTGTGTATTACACGTGTTTATAACTTATCTTACTTAAATATTAGCTAATATTAATCCTAACTAACAATTTGACTAATGACAATTTCAACTTTCATTCTATTACCAATAATAATCTCAGTTTAACATAGCTGATTTCATTTATTTTAGTGACATGACGTATGATATATTGTTGAAATAAACAATACTTTTTAAATAAAAACTCATATGTAAAGTATGTTGCTTGAAAAAAAATCAATTATTGATCAGAACAGACAATAAGAGAAATGAAATTGATTGGACAGTGATCTTTTAAAAAGTAATTAGTACTAGGATGTATCATCGCGCGTAATTTACCACGATAATCGAGCTCGGAACGGGTGTTTGGTTGTGGCTGCTAACCATAGATGGTAACCATGCCAAAAAGCAACCAAAACCATCACACGTATTTCATCATTGCCTAAACACAGAACAACAACACACCAAACAGAATCATGTTGGCAACCATTGGGATAAATGGTCTTAGACGAGCAATAATAATGAGAACCATGAAGCTATCGGTTAACACAAAACCAACAGCAAGTCTCAGATGAAATGTCTCTTATCATCAATCACTACACTACATCTTCGTGACCTCGATATGTAAAGGCCTAATTCACACGCACCGGTGTAATAAAAAACCACCTGCCACTTAAACAACACTAATTCAAAGAGCAAGAACACATTCCACAAACTTCAAATAACATCTCAAGACATTAGACCTCAAATAGTAGAAATCCAAAAGGCAAAACACAACTTAGTTTAATAAAAAAAAATAAGGTTTACACCGACGAGCACTAAATCAGCGTGAGCAACCAAACAACTAAACAATCCAACATATAGTGCACACCAAGACCCATCAACCTGTTCAAAAAAAATAAGGATCGGGATGTTAAAATCAAAATAGCTCTCAGATGTGGCCCGCACATCATCACCGAGCGAAATACAAAAAACATAGGGACAAAAATTGTTATCAAGCACCATCATCGAAGAGATCTCAGGATATGAACCACAAATCAGAAAAAGGAAGATAAATTGGTGTCACGCCGCGCGCCTAAGCAACCCATGCAAGGAAAGTTCCGGTGGCGGTAGGGGCCTATAACCCTTAAGAAGGGCCGATTTCCGGTAAGACGCCACCGCAAAGCTTAAAAGAACCCAACAATCGACGCCGATGGAAACACCGACGGGAAGATGTGGCCACAACAACCACCACGTCGGCCTCCAAATGTAGACGCTAAACGGCGCACAGGAGGCAGGGAAACTGCTCCAGGTCGGAGCGGGCATTGCCTCCACCGCCTCCAGTACCACCAAAAAGGTTGATTTCAAGCCAGGAACCATGAGGTTCCATAAAACGATAGCACCAACGACGATGACGACGAGACTGTCGATTGAGCCATGGGTAACCGCCGCCTTCTCCACCTCAACCACAAAGGGAAGGCGAAGCGGCAACAGGGCCACCACCACAATAAACCACCAATGAGAAAAACATGCAATATAATCGTTACCGTTGCCGCCGCCTTTGCCATCATCGCCTTTGGTATAGCCAGCCACCACCATAAAACCCTAAAAACCCTTTCAGAGAAACATACAGAGAGATAATGGGGAGAAATCCCTTTTCTTTCATATATCTTTCCATCAAAACTACTAAATTCATTTATGTTTACTTGTTTCTCTAAAGCTTTAATTGGCAAAACACAAACAAAAAAGACTTTTAAAGCTAGTACCATAAATGATAAAACTTTACTATTCATTGTGTTTATAAATTAATATATAGCTAGGTAGATAACCACCGGCGCGTTGCGCCTCTTACCTCGTAGTGGTGATCGTAAGGCTCAGAATATATGCTCGTTGTGGCTGCAAATTATCATTTGCCGCGCCAAAATAACGAAGTCACACCTATTTTTTATCATCATCGCCAGTCCTCGGAACATATTAGTAACAAATCAAAAAGAGAACAAAGAAAGCAGTGATAAACATCAAGCCAAAGCCAAGTCTCAAATGAGGTGTTCCTCATCATCATCGACACATTCCATCGATGAATTACACATACCCAACCATATGCATAAGCTGGTTATACAACAAGAGTCACAAAACCACCGTGAGTGGTAACCCACGGTACCACCGTGAGTGGTAACCCACGATGGAGAACAACAAATCAGCAAAACAAGAACCAAACAAATGGGTACAACAACAAATGGACGATAATGGTGGCCGCACCACAGCTGTTGTCAGAGCCGGCTTTAGATTTGAAAACCTAAATGGGTTTCTGAAGCAGACGAAGAAAAGGGACAACAATAATGGTTGCACCACCATTGTCGCCACCGCTCGACGGCCGACCACCAACACCATCGATCATGGTGGGGAAACACCACCTCCTCCACCTCGACCACAGAGGGGAGGCAGAGCGACAGTGGATCCCACCACCACCGACAGAGAAATCATCGCCTCCTCCACCTCGACCGGAGAGGAGAGGCCGACCGATCGCAGATCCCACCACCACCGGTACAGAGAAGAGCAGATGATAAAACCATTACCGTCACTGTCGCCTTTGCCACCGCCGACCACCAGCAACACCTCCAAAAACACCCCACACAAAACACAAGAAACCCCTTCTGTTTCAATAGAAATATACAGGACATGGGGTAAAGTGCAAACTCTAGAAGCATCTGGTAACATCGGGTGGCCGGCCGGAGGTCATGGCCGGCACCACATCACTCTCCCTCTCTCTGCGCAAAAACAAAGCCCCTCTCCCCTAAAAGAAATGGCGGTGAACACCATAATAAAAGAAAGAAGAGAAAAGGGCGGTGTATGTCAGTGCAATGCATGGTTATACCCGATGCAACACTTGCTTATACATAACTGTTCCTACTGTTCATTTCCAATCTTTATTAACTATATGTTAATTTGGTTGACCCGGACATTATACTGGTTCACTTCATTAATCCGGTTTTAAAAATATTGAATTAGATACAAAACACTTCATCTTCTTTTTAGGATTATTTTGAAAAACTAAGTCCATAATAAATAACAAGAACCTGAAAACCTCGTACTGAATGTGAAGATATTATTGGAAAGCTCATAAAAAATCTTCTCTCTCTCTCTCTCTCTCTCTTCTCTAATGAGTGGATGACATTCTATATTTTACATCAAGCATGAAGTACCAGAAGAAAAGGAAGGAACGTGAAGGAACCGGACGCCTAAAAGGAATAAACCATCAAAAACCATCTTCTGGCTCTCTTCTTTATTCTGGCCCAACCATGGTTACCGGCCCCCGGTCTAACCAGCTGACCGCAAGAACCGACCGTTTTTTTAAGAATGGCATGAACATACATAACCGGACCGTTGGTGGAACGGGGTCGCGGCCGAGCCGATGCGGTAGGAAGGTCAAGTTATTAAAAACATTGCTTTTACCTTCTTAGACCGGTTGATAACCGAATCGAACTCTAAAATAACCACTTTACATAAGATATGTTATAGAATACTACAATTGTATTACATAGAAGCACAAACACATGGTTTTGTAATGTGGTTTTGTTTTGGCTTTATATTATAATAAGTAAACTTTTAAAATATATTATAATAAGTAAACTTTTAAAATAAAACTGATTCCTTAAAACAAATTTTACATTTATTAGATTTGGTAATTAACTAGTACTAGTGTTCAAGCTTCCCGGGTTGCGGCGGGGGCGTAAAATCATACTAATTAGCATCAATGACACATCACATTTAGTGTCCATCAACATCGTAAAATAAAAACCGAAACAAAAAGTCTAGTTTTTACCCCGCACACTCGGTGAGAATTTTGTCGTTTTTCTTCGTACTATGTAGCGTTAGTGTGTTTATTATCGTTATGGCTTGTCGAAAATCATACAATCGAATACCGGAATCTTTAAATCGTCCCAGTAACGTTAAACCACACCAAAAATACAAAAAACCACCATGTAAAACCAAAAAACCGCAAAAAATACCAAAACCAACCAAGCTCCCAAAAAATATTAAAAAATCACCCAAAAAGATGCAAAAACCGCCTTAAAAGATGAGTACACCAGATTATGCATAATATACAACCTAATATGCATAACTAGTACTAGTGTTCAAGCTTCCCGGGCTGCAGTTACCATTGCCCGGATTTGAGGCGCGAGTCCCCAAATGTACCTTTCAATCCTCTTAGATTCCGGAGTGACTAGGTGTGGAACTAGTCTAGCCAGCTCGTAGAATCAGTCAATATAAGCTGTGTGCCCTGCCCCCACCATAGCATGATTCCAGAACTCATGCTCAAGCTTCTGCGTCTCGTTGAGAGGGCAGTATTCCTCGGTAATCAGGGCTTTGAATTCATCCCAAGTCATGTGCATCGCAGATTCCCTTCCTGCAGTGAGCACGTAACATACTTGATCCAAACTTCTTGTCTTTCTGGGTTAGCAGCGTTAACGGTTGTGCGATCTTCGAAAAGTTCGCAATAAAACGTCGGTAGTATCCGGCCAATCCTAGGAATTGCCGTATTTCTGAGGGTGTTTGGGGAGTATCCCATTTCTTCACAGCTTCAATCTTACCGGGGACCACATGAATTCCATCTTCGTTAACCACATGACCCAAAAACTTCACTTCTCGAAGCTAGAATTCACACTTCGAGAATTTGGCGAAAAGTTTCTCCTCCTTCAACAGTTCTAGAATTGCTTGGAGGTGTTTTTCGTGATCCTCCTTCGAACGGGAGTAGATGAGTATGTCGTCTATTGTAACACCCGTAATTTCTTATTAAAGGAATAAAAGAGAAAGAAAAAGGGGGAAAAGAAAATCAACCAAAAGTTGAGGGGTAAAAAGTGCCAAAAAGGACAAAGAGGATAAAAGTTGGTGAATAAAGGGGTATGGCCGCCCATTTTGGCCTGTCAACATGCTCTCATTCGGATTTTAGAGAGAGAAAGCAGAGAAACTTTCGGACATTTGAAGAAAAAGAAGAAGAAATTCGAGTGTAAGGTAAAGTTGAGTGTTTTGAGTTGTTCTTGGCAAAATTAGCCTCGGTAAAATGCTTATGAGTGTTTCTATGTGTTCAAATGTGTGTTTAGAAGGTTTCTAAGTGTTGGAATCGTTTGAAGAAGCTCGGGTGAAGAGTGTTAAGATTGGAAGCAGCAAAGGTGAGTTCTAGACCCCGTATTTCACATGTTTTACAAACTTTTGGGGCTGGAAATACATGTAAAAATGTTTTACACTTATTATGAATGTTGCCCGTATGTGCATGCGTATGTATGTTAGTGATTTATGTTATGATTCATGCTTAGTATAGTATGTACATGTTTAGAACTAAGTATTATGATGTTTAGGGACTGGGATATGAATTAGATACATGATTAGGCTGCTAATACGACTAATAAGACCAAATAGTGGTCATATGTCTGAAACTTTGACTTAGAAAACCAAGTACAAGGTGATATGTCTAAATAGTGCTTATACGACCCATGAAATTTGCCTTAGAAATATTTTAAGGGCTATATGTCTGAACAGTGGTCGTATGACCATTAGAAATTTTCTAAGTATGGGGTTATATGTCTGAACAGTGGTCGTATGACCATTAGAAATTTTCTAAGTATGGGGTTATATGTCTGAACAGTGGTCGTATGACCAGTAGAAATTTCCTAAGTATGGGGGATAATACGACCGAACAGTGGTCGTATGACCTGTAAAAATTTCCTAAGTCTGGGGATGATACGACTGAACAGTGGTCGTATGACTAGGAAAATTTTCTAAGTTTAAGGTGAAACGATTGAGCAGGGCTCATACGACTGAGCAGGGCTCATACGACTGAATAGTGCTCATACGCCCAAACACTTAGAATTTTTACAGAAATTTTCTGGAAATCTGATTTATGGGATTTTGACCAGAGTTGACTAGGGTTAATAAATGATGATGTTTTATGAATGTAATGATGATAATTGATTGACCCTTATTACTACTGATTTTATTATCAGTATTTTATTATTATTAACAATATTATTATTATTTTAATATTGTTAAGTATGTACTGGCATGACGAAGAATGACTAAGATTTAACGAAGAGCATAATCATTAATAAGTAAAATATTAATGATAATGAGAAATGAAACGTAAAGTGAAAGATAATGAAAGGGGAACATGATGAATGAATGCATACATTAATAAATGAACGAATGAACGTAAAAAAGGCTTGCAAGCAAATGAATGGAGGTGCACACCCTGGCAGGTGTTAGCTCAACTGTGATGCGGGTTAGCTACCCCAAAGGATGCACACAGGGTCAATCTTTGAGATTGATAATGAGGTGAGCAACTACGTGTTGCAACAGACTCGGTTAGCAGGCAAATCATGAGATTTGCCACTGAGGTGAGCAGCCGTGTGCTGCAACAGACTTGGCTAACATATTGATAATGAGGTGAGCAACTACGTGTTGCAACAGACTCGGTTAGCAGGCAAATCATGAGATTTGCCACTGAGGGAGCAGCCGTGTGCTGCAACAGACTTGGCTAACATATGATAGAATGAAATGAATGAACGTACGAAAGAATGTAATGAACGTATGAATGAAAGAAATGATCGTACGTATGCAATGAATGTATGAATAAAATGAATGTATGAACGTATGTAATGTATGAATGAATGAAAGTAAGATACGTACGAACGAAAGTTAATGAATGAACGACGAAGATAATAATAATATTATCTGTGTACGTACTTGTGTGACCGCATATAAGTAAAGAAAGGTTTTCCTTGAAATGAAAAGTAAAGTATTTTAATCTACAAAACTAGAACTCACTCAGCAACGCTGACTTTTATGTATTTTCCAGTTGGCAGGTAACAGGTTGCTGAGGATGGCACACGGGGATGGCTACACGGCGGGCAAGACTGACATCCATTTATGTTTTGACGATACTGTTGTTTTGTAATTCATTCGACTAATTATTTTGTGACTTACGAACTAGAATGTATTGCTTAACAACAGTGTTTTAAATGAATGAAGGGTTTTTGCCAATTTAATTCCGCTGCTTAATTTAATAATATGTATGTTTTATGCTGTGAATGACCAACTGTGAGGTGCCCAGGAATGGGGCCTTACAAGTTGGTATCAGAGCTAAAGTTTAAGTGAAATGGGTAAAATTTTCAAAATAAACCTTAACTTAAACTGAAAATAGGACAAGAAAAGGGATGTCAGCCCGAGTAGCCATGTGCCATCCGGTATTGTTTTTCTTAAAAGTTAATCGTTGATATGTGCGTGTGCTATGTGATCTATGTGTTCTTAATAGATTTAGATGCTGATGTAGTCAGGATAGGAAGTGCTTGGGGTGTGAAGAGTAAAGTAAGTGGCTAATCACAACTGGCCACTGTAATTAGGGACTTACTATGCTTGACATAAACTGAGTTGTTCCTTGAATGACTGTTTTAGTGTTTGAATCTTATTGTGCATAGAAAATGACTGGGAAGAAACCTTCTAAGGCTGCTAGAGGTAGAGGTCGTCCGCGTACGACTAGGAGCAGTGCTAAAGCTCCTAAGACGACTCCTGTGAACCCCGAATTCCTGACCGGAATGAAGAAACTGAGAATGCTAGTCTGAATGCCTCAGCTAGGGAGGCGATTGCTGATGAGGTACACCAGGTCCTACAGGCAGTTATGCCATCTGTAGTGACCGATGTTATTCGAGCTATGAGGAACGAGGAGAGGAAGGAGAAGGAGGACAGGAGAGGGTCAACTGGAAAGGAAAGCAAGGGAGAAGAGGAACGACCGGATCCTGAGATAGTAGTATCTGATGAGGAAGGGGATGATGTAGTAGGGGTGACGACCAAGGGGTGCAGTTACGGGGCATTTCAGAGGTGCAAGCCCCCGACTTTCGATGGCAATGGTACTGCTGTAACCGCTCACCGATGGGTAAGGGAGATGGAAGCGGTACTCGAGATCAGTGAGTGCCGTGAGGATCAGAAGGTGAAGTTTGCCACCCACTCCTTTACTGACTCAGCACTATGCTGGTGGGATAATATTGTCCAAGCTGAGGGTTCCAGGGCCATCGGGAAAATGAAGTGGTCCGAGTTGAAGAAGCTAGTAATTGAGGAATTCTGTCCTCACAGAGAACTCGATAAGGTCAAGAGGGATTTCCTGCAACTCGAGGCGGGAACCATGACACACCAGCAATACACTACCAAATTCAATGAAATGGCGAGGCTGGTGCCGGATCAGGTGACACCGGTATCTCGAAAAATTAACCGGTACATTCAGGGACTGCCAGCTGATATCTGTAGGCACTTGATTACTGCCCGACCGAGCACCTTTAGGTCGGCAGTAGACTTAGCTGGAAGGCTATATGACGAGAGGGAAGTGATGGCGGTGGAGGCAAAGAAAGCCGGTGGTGCTAACCGAAACTGGAATGGGAAACGGTTCGGGCGTGGTGGCTTTACCCCGAATAACAAGAAGGCGAGAAGGGATGACCGTAGGGTGGGGTCATCAAGCTCGGGACCCAAAAGATGTGACAAGTGTGGTAAGGAGCACGGTGGTGAATGTAGATGGGGGTTAAACGTCTGTTTCAGGTGTGGGAAATCCGGTCATATGGCTAGAGACTGTAAGGCTGTGAGGTGTTTCAACTGCGGTGAAGTGGGGCATATGAGTAAGGATTGCAAGAAGTCGAGGGCTGAGAGTTCCGGGGGAAAGAAGGTGGCAGGGACTGAGGGGCAGAAGACGAGTGACAGAGCTTTCACCATGACCAGAGAGGAGGCTAGGACGGACCCTGATGTTGTGTCAGGTACGTTTCTAGTAAATCAAACTCTTGCTTCTGTGTTATTTGATTCTGGTGCTAGTAAGAGTTTTATTTCTGCTACCTTCTGTGTTAAGTTGCCTGCTAGTAGTAAATGCATTGATGAGCCCTTTGAAGTAGAAACCACTATTGGTAAGTCCACTAGAGTTACTGATGTGATAGAGGACTGTGCCATAGAGTTAGAAGGTCATAGGTTTGCTGCTAGATTACATGTGATGCCCCTAGGTGGATTTGATGTAGTACTAGGGATGGATTGGTTGGCAACCTATGAAGCGAACATCGTATGTCGAAATAAGATGATTAGCTTGACGGCATCTGACGGAAGTCTGGTGACAATATATGGTGATCGGGTAACGATGATTCCGAAGGTGATTTCGATGGCGGTGGCGGGGAAGTGCATGAGGCGTGGGTGCAACGCCTACCTATGTTATGTGAAGGATGTGGAAACGCCAACACCACAACTATCCGACGTTCCGGTTGTGTGTGAGTTTCCAGATGTGTTCCCGGAAGACTTATCGGGATTGCCACCTGACCGCGAAATCGAATTTCAAATTGACTTGATACCCGGTGCCCAACCTGTTGCTAAAGCACCGTATCGATTGGCTCCGACTGAGATGAAGGAGTTGATGGAACAACTGCAAGAGTTGCTTGACAAGGGCTTTATTAGACCGAGTATCTCACCTTGGGGTGCTCCGGTCTTATTTGTGAAGAAGAAGGACGGTAGCATGAGGGTGTGTATCGACTACCGTGAGTTGAACAAGCTAACGGTAAAGAATCGGTATCCGTTACCGAGGATTGACGACTTGTTCGACCAGCTCCAGGGTGCCAGTTGGTTCTCGAGGATAGATCTTCGATCTGGATACCATCAATTGAAGGTAAAGGAGCAGGACATTCCAAAAACAGCTTTTCGTACGCGTTATGGACACTATGAGTTTCTCGTTATGTCATTTGGTTTAACTAACGCGCCAGCTGCTTTTATGGACTTGATGAACCGAGTGTGTCGGCCAATGTTAGATAAATCAGTGATTGTGTTCATCGATGATATCTTGATTTATTCGAGAAGCAAAGAAGAGCATGCCGGTCACATTCGGGAAGTATTAGAGACTTTGAGAAGGGAGAAACTGTATGCTAAGTTCTCCAAATGTGCTTTCTGGCTACGCGAGGTGCAATTTCTGGGTCACGTGGTAAATGCAGAGGGAATCATGGTGGACCCAGCAAAGGTTGAGGCTGTAATGCAATGGAAATCGCCAAAGACGCCATCCGAGATTCGTAGCTTCTTGGGATTGGCGGGCTATTACAGGAGATTTATTCAAGACTTCTCCAAGATAGCCTCACCTTTGACTAAGTTGACTCGCAAGGATGTGAAGTTCGTGTGGGGTCGAGAGCAGGAGACGGCCTTTGAGGAGTTGAAGACGAGACTAACACGAGCTCCTGTCTTGACATTGCCCAAGGGAAATGAAGACTTAGTGGTCTATTCGGATGCATCTTATTCTGGGCTAGGTTGCGTGTTGATGCAACGTGGAAGAGTGATAGCCTACGCATCTCGACAACTGAAGACCCACGAAGTCAACTATCCCACACATGATCTAGAATTAGCCGCGGTGGTCTTCGCGTTGAAGATTTGGCGGCACTATCTCTACGGGACGAAGTGCACCATCTTCACGGACCACAAGAGCTTGAAGTACTTCTTCGAGCAGAAGGACCTAAACATGAGGCAGAGGCGGTGGTTGGAGCTGATAAAAGATTATGATTGTGAGATCCATTACCACCCGGGCAAGGCCAACGTGGTGGCAGATGCCCTCAGCCGAAAGGAAAGGCCTGAGCCGATCCGGGTAAAGGCCTATCAGTTAATCATGACCTCCGACGTGATGACACAGGTTAAGGAGTTTCAAGACGAGGCTTTGAAAGAAGATCGTCTTAACTCCGAAAGGATGAGAGGACTAGTTACGGAATTGGGTGAGAACACTCTTGGTGTTAAGACCCGATTTGGGCGAATGTGGATTCCTCGATACGGGGATCTACGTGAAAAGATCATGGATGAGGCCCATAAGACTCGATACTCCATTTACCCCGGTGCTACCAAAATGTACCACGATATGAAGAAGGATTACTGGTGGCCGGGTATGAAACGTGACGTAGTGGAGTATGTGAGTAAATGCCTAATTTGCTTACAAGTAAAGGCAGAACACCAGAAGCCTTACGGGAAGATCCAACCGTTGGATATACCCGAGTGGAAGTGGCAGCACATCACCATGGACTTCATCACGAAGTTACCACGTACCCCTAAAGGGTACGATGCTATATGGGTGATAGTTGACCGCCTGACGAAGAGTGCCCACTTCCTATCGATCCGCGAAACGTACTCATCTGAAAGATTGGTGGATCTATTCATCAAGGAAATTGTAGCTCGTCATGGTGTACCGGTGTCTATTGTGTCTGATCGTGACACCCGGTTTACCTCCAAGTTTGGAAGAGATTTCATGATGCAATGGGGACGAGGCTACACATTAGTACAGCATATCACCCTCAGACAGACGGTCAGTCTGAGAGGACGATCCAAACACTCGAAGACATGCTTCGGGCGTGCGTGATCGATTTTGGGGGAAGTTGGGATGATCACTTGCCGTTAGCAGAATTCTCGTACAACAATAGCTATCATGCCAGCATTGGCATGCCACCCTACGAGATGCTATACGTAGGAGATGTAGGACGCCCGTATGTTGGGGGACATTGGGCAGAAAGAACTTGGAGGTGTTGAGGTGATTGAAGCAACGACTGAGAAATTAGAAAAGATCAAAGCCTTCATGAAGGCGGCGAAAGATAGACAAAAGTCGTATGCTGACAAGAGGCGAAGACCGATAGAGTTCAAGGTTGGTGACCGAGTCATGTTGAAGGTCTCGCCCTGGAAAGGAATCATTAGATTCAGGAAACGAGGTAGCTAAGCCCGAGATATATAGGACCTTTCCGAATTGTCGCACGAGTAGGAGAGTGGCCTATCGACTTGAGCTGCCAGATGAGTTAAGTGGAATTCATCCCATATTCCATGTATCTCATCTGAGGAAGTGCTTAGCTGATGAAGATATGATTGTTCCACTGGAGGATATTGAAGTAGACGAACGGCTCAATTACGTGGAGCAACCAGTGGCAATCATTGATCGTAAAGAAAAGAGGTTGAGGAATAAAGTGGTTCCTCTTGTGCGTGTACAGTGGAAGCACAGGAAGGGATCCGAGTCTATGTGGGAGACTGAGAAGGAGATGAGACAACATTACCCACAGCTATTTGAGGAATAACAGGTTTCGGGGACGAAACCTGTATAAGGGGGTGGACTTGTAACACCCGTAATTTCTTATTAAAGGAATAAAAGAGAAAGAAAAAGGGGGAAAAGAAAGTCAACCAAAAGTTGAGGGGTAAAAAGTGCCAAAAAGGACAAAGAGGATAAAAGTTGGTGAATAAAGGGTATGGCCGCCCATTTTGGCCTGTCAACATGCTCTCATTCGGATTTTAGAGAGAGAAAGCAGAGAAACTTTCGGACATTTGAAGAACAAGAAGAAGACATTCGAGTGTAAGGTAAAGTTGAGTGTTTTGAGTTGTTCTTGGCAAAATTAGCCTCGGTAAAATGCTTATGAGTGTTTCTATGTGTTCAAATGTGTGTTTAGAAGGTTTCTAAGTGTTGGAATCGTTTGAAGAAGCTCGGTGAAGAGTGTTAAGATTGGAAGCAGCAAAGGTAAGTTCTAGACCCCGTATTTCACATGTTTTACAAACTTTTGGGGCTGGAAATACATGTAAAATGTTTTACACTTATTATGAATGTTGCCCGTATGTGCATGCGTATGTATGTTAGTGATTTATGTTATGATTCATGCTTAGTATAGTAGTACATCTTTAGAACTAAGTATTATGATGTTTGGGGACTGGGATATGAATTAGATACATGATTAGGCTGCTAATACGACTAATAAGACCAAATAGTGGTCATATGTCTGAAACTTTGACTTAGAAAACCAAGTACAAGGTGATATGTCTAAATAGTGCTTATACGACCATGAAATTTGCCTTAGAAATATTTTAAGGGCTATATGTCTGAACAGTGGTCGTATGACCATTAGAAATTTTCTAAGTATGGGGTTATATGTCTGAACAGTGGTCGTATGACCATTAGAAATTTCTAAGTATGGGGTTATATGTCTGAACAGTGGTCGTATGACCAGTAGAAATTTCCTAAGTATGGGGGATGATACGACCGAATAGTGGTCGTATGACCTGTAAAAATTTCCTAAGTCTGGGGATGATACGACTGAACAGTGGTCGTATGACTAGGAAAATTTTCTAAGTTTAAGGTGAAACGATTGAGCAGGGCTCATACGACTGAATAGTGCTCATACGCCCAAACACTTAGAATTTTTACAGAAATTTCCTGGAAATCTGATTTATGGGATTTTGACCAGAGTTGACTAGGGTTAATAATGATGATGTTTTATGAATGTAATGATGAAAATTGATTGACCCTTATTACTACTGATTTTATTATCAGTATTTTATTATTATTAACAATATTATTATTATTTTAATATTGTTAAGTATGTACTGGCATGACGAAGAATGACTAAGATTTACGAAGAGCATAATCATTAATAAGTAAAATATTAATGATAATGAGAAATGAAACGTAAAGTGAAAGATAATGAAAGGGGAACATGATGAATGAATGCATGCATTAATAAATGAACGAATGAACGTAAGAAAGGCTTGCAAGCAAATGAATGGAGGTGCACACCCCTGGCAGGTGTTAGCTCAACTGTGATGCGGGTTAGCTACCCCGAAGGATGCACACAGGGTCAATCTTTGAGATTGATAATGAGGTGAGCAACTACGTGTTACAACAGACTCGGTTAGCAGGCAAATCATGAGATTTGCCACTGAGGTGAGCAGCCGTGTGCTGCAACAGACCTGGCTAACATATTGATAATGAGGTGAGCAACTACGTGTTGCAACAGACTCGTTTAGCAGGCAAATCATGAGATTTGCCACTGAGTGAGCAGCCGTGTGCTGCAACAGACTTGGCTAACATATGATAGAATGAAATGAATGAACGTACGAAAGAATGTAATGAACGTATGAATGAAAGAAATGATCGTACGTATGCAATGAATGTATGAATAAAATGAATGTATGAACGTATGTAATGTATGAATGAATGAAAGTAAGATACGTACGAACGAAAGTTAATGAATGAACGACGAAGATAATAATAATATTATCTGTGTACGTACTTGTGTGACCGCATATAAGTAAAGAAAGGTTTTCCTTGAAATGAAAAGTAAAGTATTTTAATCTACAAAACTAGAACTCACTCAGCAACGCTGAATTTTGTATTTTCCAGTTGGCAGGTACAGGTTGCTGAGGATGGCACACGGGGATGGCTACACGGCGGGCAAGACTGACATCCATTTATGTTTTGACGATACTGTTGTTTTGTAATTCATTCGACTAATTATTTTGTGACTTACGAACTAGAATGTGTTGCTTAACAACAGTGTTTTAAATGAATGAAGGGTTTTTGCCAATTTAATTCCGCTGCTTAATTTAATAATATGTATGTTTTATGCTGTGAATGACCAACTGTGAGGTGCCGGGAATGGGGCCTTACATCTATGAATACGATCACGAACTTATCCAGATAAGGCTTGCACACCCGATTCATTAAATCCATAAAGACAGCTGGTGCGTTGGTCAACCCAACGGCATGACCAAGAACTCATAGTGCCCGTAACGAGTTCTAAATGCTGTTTTCGGAATATCGTCCTCGAATACTCTTAGTTGATGATATCCAGATCGAAGGTCGATCTTAGAGAAATACGAGGCTCCTTGCAACTGATCAAACAGGTCGTCGATTATAGGGAGAGGATACCGATTCTTCACGGTCAGTTTGTTCAATTCCCTGTAATCGATACACATACGGAACGAACCATCCTTCTTCTTAACAAATAACACCGGTGCTCCCCACGGTGAATGACTCGGTCGAATTAAACCCTTCTCCAGTAGTTCCTGTAGTTGGCTTGATAACTCTTGTATCTCTGAGGGTGCTAACCGATACGGTGTCTTAGCTATCGGTGTAGCTCCAGGAACCAGCTCTATATGGAATTCCACCTGTCGTGGAGGAGGCAATCCAGACAAATCATCAGGGAACACTTCTGGGTAATCCCGTACAATCGGAATGTCGGCAATTTCGTCTCTTCTTCCTTCTTTCTACCACGTGAGCCAGAAAGGTGTAACACTGCTTTCGTAGACCTTGGCGTGCTTTCATGCAGGAGATAAGCTTCAAGTTCTTTCCCGGTCGCTCCCCTTGTATTCTGAGTACTTTCCCGTCTGACATGGGGATCCGCACTACTTTATCTCGGCAAATAATCTCGGCTCCATGCTTAGACAACCAATCCATTCCCAATATTACGTCAAAGCTCCCCAACTCAAAAGGTATCAAATCTATGTTGAAGGCCCGGTCTTCCAATATTAGGGTGCAGTTCTTAATAATTTCCTCTGCCTGTTCAACCCTACCATTTTCCATTTCTACAGAGTAACTATTTTCTAGTCTACTGGCACTCAAATCAAGCATTTGCACAAACTTAGATGATATAAAACTATTGTCTGCCCCAGTATCAAACAGTACAGATGCGAAGTGGTTATTGAGTAAGTGCGTACCCGTGACAACGTTCGGATCTTGACGGGCATCATTAGCTCCAATGATGAAGGCACGACCCCGTGCAGCGTTACCTTGGTTTCCTTGGCCTAGAGCACCTGCTATGGCCATTATCTGCTGTTGGTAGTTTCCTTGCTGAACCGGTGCCCTATTCAGTCGGGGCACATATTTCTGAAGTGATGAGGCCTCCACACTCGTAACAAGCCCTGGCATTCCCAGCGGGGTTAACCGTGTTGATGGGTTCCACAGGTTTGGCGCTACTCTGCAATCTCTTGCTTGATGCCCCGGGCGTCTGCAGTTCAAACACACCCGGCACAGCGTTGCTGGAGGATGATGAAGATTGCACCTGTCACATCTCAGGTGCGGCCCAGCATATTCCTTCTTCCCTTGAGTCACGGGCATAAAATTTCTGGTCGTTTTGGCCCTCTTATCAGACTTTCCGGTACCAGACCGACTTGTTTCCCCGGTCTCTTTCCTTTTCTCCGCTCCCCTACCCAATACTCCTGTTCTTATCATCTCGTCAGTGAGAGCACCCGCTTTCAGAATAGCGCTCTGGATTGTAGGAGGAGCAGCTGCAGTTACCATTGCCCGGATTTGAGGTGCGAGTCCCCAAATGTACCTTTCAATCCTCTTGGAATCCGGAGTGACTAGGTGTGGAACTAGTCTAGCCAGCTCGTGGAATCGGTCAGTATAAGCTGCGTGCCCTGCCCCCACCATAGCATGATTCCAGAACTCATGCTCAAGCTTCTGCATCTCGTTGAGGAGGCAGTATTCCTTGGTAATCAGGGCTTTGAATTCATCCCAAGTCATCTGCATCGCAGATTCCCTTCCTCTAGCTTGAACCTGGGTGTTCCACCAGGTTAGTGCTCTGCCTTGCAGTGAGCACGTAACATACTTGATCCGTTGGTTGTCAAGGCATTCACTGATGTCGATCACAGCCTCCATCTTCTCAAGCCATCTAGTCAGGGCTATCGCCCCACCTTTCCTATTGAAATCCCGGGGCTTACAGGCCACAAATTCCTTGTAAGAACAGCCCGTTTGGCGTTACCAGCCCCAGTTTCATTACCTGCTGTACCACCATTTCCGGTCTCCTGGTTGCTTTCATTCCCAATCGGGTTCCCATTATCCTCGTTTTCATTACCACCATCCCTGTGGGGGTGGTTTTGCTGTTGCAGAGCGTCGCTCACCTGAGCTACGATAGTTTGAATCAGGGCAGTCAATTGTTGAGCAATTAAGGCTGCCATATCAGGGTTTCCATTCCCTTGGGTATTTCCAGAAAGGCCTTCATTTGCTATTGGAGGTCTACCCCTGCCTCTGCCTCTGCCCCTCAGGGCTTCATTTCCGCTACTATTGCTGCGGGTAGATCTTCGAGGCGGCATGTTCTATTCATACAAGAGGCAACATATAAGCTTTAGTCACCTTAAGATACACAAGTACTCCACTTATCAAGTTCCAACGTTTCATGTTCCAGTCAGTCAAGATCACCATGCAGCCCATTTTAAGCATATTCTCGGTATACCGGTGATGTTTATATATAGGGTTCCCCGCAGCGTTCCCACCACACCCACGATGTACTGAGAATGATGCCTAATCCGGTTACATGACATCCGACCTTCCTTCACATCATTCCATAATAATCCATCAAGTCAACTGAGAGCCTAAACATGTAATCACGTATGGTCTGGCAGAGGTTGTCTATCTCGCGTCCCTGAAAGGACTCAGACATAGCCTCCTCGGGTCGGTCTCAGTATCTGAGTTCAAGCGCAATGTATGATCTGTGACGATCTTTTCAGGTCTCAATACCCGAATTTGGTTATGATAACTTGGCGCGCAGAGGGAACGGAAGATCCAATAGGAAGCATCTCATAGGGGTCGAGCACAAGGGCTCAAGCACAAAGTAAAAGATCACATAACAGAAGGATAACCAAATATGTAAGGAGGAACACATAAACGAGATATATAAATGCACACAAGCTTAAGCATGCAAATCCACATGAAGGTTCCTAGGTTATAGTCTAGGTCAAGTGTAATTGCCTAATTCTCTATAACCAATGGCTCTGATACCAGTTTGTCACACCCCCCTGATAGCGGAAACACGGGGATGCGAACTAGACGGGATCGTCATAACACATGGTATACGATAGAGTAGCAATAAAAATATGATGACAAGCGTGTCATGACGACACCCGAACACAAATGGAGACTTGTGTCGTGTATAATCAAAGTTCACGACAGCATAGCCATAAGCACAACATAAATGATCACATAAGCATTAAGGATAACTTGTAGTGTAAATTCCCACAACTCGGGAACAAGTATACAAAAGACCATGTTCAAGCTTTACAAGGGTAATAATTACAAAATGTATCCTAGGGTCTCCTCTAAAAGGCAGCACTCCTAGATCTTCAATTACCTTGATCACCTAAAAAGAGATGCTCAAAATGGTCAACATAATTGTTGGTGAGCTTCGCAGGTTTTAAGTAATAAAAGATGTTAAGATGAAACCAGTAAGTTTAATAAGAGCCACCGCAACTATACTTATGTATAGGCGGTTGTACCAGTTATAAGTAGCTACAGCTAAACCTAATGTTCGGTTCCTCACGAGAATTGATGGCTGTAAAGAAAGTATTCTCAAGGCATAAATAGTTTAACAAGACGTAGCAAGATCCACACAGCGCATACGTATATTGTATAACCAAACCAGTCCTTAGGTCCTATTACCGGGATTAATGGTTATATAAAAAGGTTTTCCATAGTAAAATGAGTTTAACATGACGTAGCAAGATCCACACAGCGCATACGTATAGGTTACAACCAAACATTCTTTAGGTCCCAATTTCCAGGATTAATGGTTGTAATGGATGATCGGCTTAGAAGAACCACACAGAAGAACCACACAGAAGAACCATACAGCCGAGAGCATCCAAGGTCAATAGCATTCACAAGTATCATCAATCAACACGTAACATCAAGTAGTAGAGCATAGTATTGCGATACCACTAAGTGACATACATAGTGGTAACGTAGCACATAGTTCAAGTTCATATAGCAGCAATCACAAGATAAGCAAGATAATGTACTCATAGTAGTAGTAGCCAACTTCCACTAAGGAAGGTGCCTAAAATCAAGTTAAGTAGGTGAGCATTCCTTTCCCCCAAGTTGAAAATATTTGAAAAAGGTTTTATAAGAGTAAAAAGGAGCCACGAAACTCACTGAACAGATGATAGGCACATATGATGAATATTCCCAACGGTAGGATGCTATGAACAGTCAAACACCTATTGACAGTTACTGATAAGCATTAATAATGAGCATAAAGCATAAGATGATGTCAATAGATTCGGGCAGTTTCGATTCGGTCGTGGGTAGTACACACACAAGCAGGCATACACGTATCAGACTAGGTTATTTTAAATAGTATGTGCCTGTTGTTAGCGTTGACTTTAATCTTTGTGGTCAAGCTATGACACTTTATTAATGTTACCTTATCGTCGTGAGATCTCCGAAAAGGGGATCCACACACATACACACCATCATCAGTCACACAACAGGACCGGACGCACGACTCAAGCCTTCCTTAGTACGAATGGACCTTCAGTCGTACGAATCAGCTTCATTCGTACGATTGAACCTTCATTCATATGACTAAGCATTCAGTCGTACCATGCAAGACCCAGTCATACGACTCAACCACCATACACACGATTGAACCTTCATTCGCACGAATCAGCTTCATTCGTGCGATTGAACATTCATTCGTGCGACTGGCCTTTTAGTCGTACGACTCACGCACATCGCACACAATCTCATTCGCACTGACTCAATCGCACGCACACTTATTCGCATGGACTCATTCGCACACACTTTCAATCGCACACACCCAGTCGCATGACTCAGTCATACAACTCGCCCCAGTCGCACGATACACCCATACGCATGACTAGGTCGTACGATTCGCCCAATCGCACGGCTTAGTCGCGTGAACAGACCCAGTCGCGATGAACAGCAGATTCGCGACTGTCGAGTGCAGAGCAGTCTCCAGCTGCTCCGTGCACTCGTTTTACACCCTAAAAACTTCCAGAATACCTATTCTAACATGCCTAAACAAGAAGCACACTCAAAACACAACATGCAAGCCCACACGACCTCATGTGCTCGGATGAACCTGAGCACCCGAAACCCTAGAAAACGCAGAAGTGAAATCGGGCAAGAAACGGTCAAACAACGTTATCTACCTGCTGGAAGTGAGTATTCACGAAGATAACCAAGATTTGACGGTGAAAACGCGAGAAAATGAGCGGTTTTTGGTGCTAGAGTAGTGAAGAGAGTGAAGGAGAAGAAAAGATGAAGAAATGAAGAAGATGGTGAAAAATGGCTGGGAATGGGGTTTTTATACCCATCCCAAGTTTGCAAAATATCACTTTTAGTCCCTACACTTTGCCCCGAGTTCCTAAATTTTGTTTCGGTTGAAAACGTTATTTATTAGTCTTGTTTTTATTAATGATAAAATGTTGTTAATGATATTTATAATTTAAAATGGTTTTATACGTGACAATAGTTTTTTATATAAAAATGGTGCGTTTAGTGTTAACGGGGCAAATCTTAGATAATGTTTCAAGGTGATGATGATTTAAGCTACGATGGCACACGCATAAGGTTAACCAAGCAAACAAATAGACATAGTATTCACATAGATGGCTATAAGGGTGAGGAATGACCGACTACAGAAGTTAAATCAAACGCGTTAAATGACGGACCTTCGGTGACGGATGTCACAGTTTTGGTCCCTGTGGTTTAACTATTTTAACCATTTCAGTCCAAAAAGGAATCTTTGATCATATCATGCCCTGTGGTTTCATTTTTGTAACGATTTTAGTCCTTGACACTAACTCTGTTAGTTTTTACAGTTAAATGTGAGGGTACTTTGGTCATTTTACATTTGAAGGACTATTTATGTAAATTATATTAGATTAGTATAATTTTTATAATTTTTTAAAATAATAAAAAATAAAAAAAACAAACTTAAATCTAATCCAACCCAAACCCCCAATACTCCGACCATCCTAAAACCTTTCACCACCCAACATTTCTAGTCGGAACCCTAACCCTAACCCCCACCACCCCTTGCACCACCGCCTGCACCACCTCCACCGCCACCGCCTGCACCACCTCCACCGCCAGCGCCAACACCAGTGCAACGCCACCTCCTACACCTTCACCGTCGCCTGCACCTGTGCCACTACCAGCTCCACCTCCACCACCGGAACGCCACCGTCGCTTGTAGGACTAAATCGAGCATCTCTAATGCGTTCTCACTATAGGCTAACACACTTAATTGATCATAATATTGCGTGAAACGGTGAAAGAGTAAGCAATGAGCGTGTGCGATACCCGAGAATGAAGGATGCTAGCGAGAACGCTGTAGCAGATGACATGGAGAAGATGAAGTAGAACGTGAACTTTGGCGGACAGAGGCTGTTATTCGTTAGGGCAGTGGAGAGAGCTGGATTTTGATACAGTGCAAACTTTGTAATAGGATTAGGTAAGTCCTTTCTTCCTCCTCCTGCCTCAATTGCTGAATTGATTTCTGTTGATTTTGCGATTTGGTGTGTTAGGGTTTCTACAGTTCCGCCATTGATAAGCTTCTCAAGCTCGAAGGTTCAAATACGACACTGCATATAGTGTTCTAACTGAGGCCTGAGGGGGTGTTATAAATATTTGGGTGGCGGTGGAGTTGGTGCAGGCGGTGGTGGGGGTTAGGGTTAGGGTTCCGATTAGGAATGTTGGGTGGTGAAGGGGTTTTAGGATGTTGGGAGTGTTGGGGGGTTTGAGTTGGATTAGATTTAAGTTTTGTTTTTTTATTTTTTATTATTTTTAAAAATTACAAAAATTATCCTAATCTAATATAATTTACATAATTAGCCCTCCAAATGTAAATGACTAAAGTACCATCACATTTAACTGTAAAAACTAATAAAATTAGTGTCAGGGACCAAAACCGTTACAAACATGAAACCACAGGCATGATATGATCAAAGATTCCTTTTTGGACTGAAATGGTTAAAATGGTTAAACCAGAGGGACTAAAACCAAAATTTACCCTAAAATATAAATAAATATACAATGTGTTTTGTTGGATGGAAATTTTAAAACTTTAAAATTTTAAAAAATAAAGTTAAATAGTTTTTAGAGGGAAATTTTAAATTTTTAAAATTTGAAATTTAACTTTAAATTTAATAAATAATAATTTATTGTAAAAAAATTAAAAATTAAATTTTAAAAATTAAATTTACTGTTCATGCACATGAGCACTGTTCATGCGCACTGTGCGGCTGAGCACTGTTCAGGCGTATCATAACTATTCAGGCACATGAGCACTGTTCAAGAGCATGAACACTGTTCCGGCACACTGTTCAGACACTTGGGCAATGTTCAGGCGCATGAGGTTGACTTGAAACGTCCAACACTTAAATTAATATTGAAAAACTAAATATTTTATTAATATAAATATATTATTTTATTTTTTTAATATTAAAATCCAACCCTGGCCCACCTCTGAAAATATCAGATGTTTTTTGGTATTCATCTCTATAAACTTCTACCTTCAAAAACAAACCCCCAATGGTTCTTGGTCTAAAAAACGAATGATGTGATGTTTTTAAGGGCTAAAAACGCCCTATTGAAAATGCTCTAATAGTATTTAAATTATGATCCAAACAGTGAAAAATAATAATTGAGGTAAAAAAAATAGGTAAATAACATTTTTGATTAATTAAATAAAACAATATTTAAACTAGTCATTGAAAACATCAAAATTGTACTGTCTTTTCATTTTCATAGAGTTATTTTCCCAAGAAATACAGGTTTTCAGATGGGCCAAGCTAATTGAACACCCTGTCAGGTGTTATCTGGACGCCCTTTGACTTTTTTCACGGCCCGTGAAGGGTCTTACGGGCCGTAAGGTGTTAGAAATTTAAATTTCACAGCTTTATCCGCTCACGGGCTGTGAAACACATCACGGCCCGTAAGCGTCTAACATCACGGCCCGTGAACAAATGCCATAACGGCCCGTGAGTTCTCTCACGGGCCATAGTAGTCCATCTAAGAATTTATTTTCCTCGATTTGCGTGCATTTTTAAATTTTATAATTATGTGACGTAACGTATTATTCCTTGATTTAATTTAAGATTCTGTATAAAACGTTATATATATTACTTGTTATATATGGTTAGTGAGAAAGAAACAGTTAAAATGTCTTCTCGTAGAGGTAATAGAAGACGTCAAAATAAGTCCTCTTCAAACTCACGAGATATTGTGGAAAGTATTTCTGATCCAATAGATAACCATAATTGGCAGAATGGGAGGAACTGGTCTGAAAATGTTATTTAGTTTATACGTAACGGTGATTCCCAAACATGTAGGGTGTATTACATGGGTAATTCCGATATTCAGTTAGAATATTGGCGTGAATCACTCGGAAAAGTGTCTTTAGGTACAGAGGTATGATTTAAATTTTTTTTTTTGTAAATTTTATTTTATTTTAAAATTCTAACAATTAAAAAAGTTGTTATTTTATAACATGTTCGGGCGTGGACAAATAGACTCACAATATGGAGATACGAAGAAATACGTAGAACATAAGAGTTGCCGGGTAGTGATCGTTGGACGATTCTCCCATTTGAGTGGTTTAACTTAATATACTCGGGGTCTGTTAAGGCTAACGAATATGGTGACGGGAGTGACTATCTATATCCCGCGTTATGGGAAGTTGATACGGTAATACCGTTTTCATGTTTTACAATAAAAATCATGAATTTATAACCGTGAATTAAATTGTTTTGTAGGTTTACGTACCAATGACTGATGACGAAGAAAATTGGTATCCTTTTAAGATTTCTATGGACTCACTACAAGTTCGTATATATTCTCCATTCGAATGCCGACCAAATACGTGTGATGATTCATGGTGCATTCATCGTAATGCCCGAACGATTTTCGTACAATTCGATCGTACTTTTTACATTTTCTGTCACGTATACAATATTGGCAGCACTCCGGACAAGAAGAAATCGAAGAACTGGTTGTATCCGGTGAAACCGTGTGGCCTCCTAATGCCGGTCATATTGGTCGAGATTCGGGAGTTGTAATTTGTATGTTATTGCGTAGGTTGGTTCAAAATAGATCTTTAGAGTGGCAAGAGGTTAGCTTATAGGATGCTTGCTTTAGATTCCGAAGATTTATGGCGGACGAACTGTATTCTAGACGTATAAGGTAGAACAGTAATGAAGTATTTTATTAAAACATAAACGTTTATTAGTACACTTTATTAAAAACGATAAACCGTTATTATCACACAATAAAAAACACATAATTTTTAATCTTCTTGATCTTTATAAAAGATCCAATCCGCAAAATGGTTAAAAGAAATTCCAAAAGTCTCCCGATATCGTTCTTGAGCTGTTGTCATAATATCTGTATGACGAGTTTGGGCTTATTAAGAGCTGTCTGTTCTATGGGCTGGATCCGTATGAAGAGAAATATTATTTTAAACTTTGGAAATTATCAAGATCCTAAAAATACCCCTATGACGAGTTTGGGCTTATTAAGATCTGTCTGTTCTATGGGCTGGATCCGTATGAAGAGAAATATCATTTTAAAGGTTAACGGCCGTGAAGGGTCTCACGGCCCGTATTTGTAGGAAATCACGAGCCGTGAAGGAGTTAACGGGCCGTGAGGCCCTTCAATGGTTGTTTTTTAAAATATATCCAGCCTCACGACCGTGACGTCTCTCACGACCCGTTTTGGTACTCGTTAACGGGCCGTGAGGCCCTTCACGACCGTGAAGCTGGATTATATATAGGACCTTACGGCCAATTTCTTCATTTACGCCCCCTAAACACACATCCGATTCACTCTGTCACGACCTCCGGATTTTCATCACTTTCATACCGCCGACTCCTTACTACGGTACGTATTCAAATTCGTATTTTATTTTTGTATATTTATCGTTTAAATATGTTAAAATTTAATTTAAAAACGAATAATTCTGAAAAAATTGGGGGGTTACGGGCCATGAACGGTTCTCACGGGCCGTAACCATTTGGGTTTTTAACAGTCACGGGCCGTGACTGCTGTTCACGGGCCGTAACCCTTCTAACATTCAGAGGGTCACGGGCCGTGACCTAGCTTCACGGGGCCGTAACCCTTTAGGTGTTCTTATGATTTTCAATTTTTTTTGCATATTATGCCGCCACGCAAACGTTCACGTCCAGAGACCGAGCCTGAGGGTCAGGGTGACTTCCTGGACCCACATACTGATCTTTGTTTTCCTCGATAGACACGGCCACGGCTTAGGCTGTGGAAGCTGATAGGACGGCCCCTGAAGGGGACCCGCATCATTGACTGGGACGTGCTAGAGGAGGTTGGAGATATAGCACGTGCCCAGGACATCGTTGGGCTCGAGGGAGAGACGCCCTGGAGGCGTATGTTTGATTTGGGATCTAGGAGGGGCTACAGGGAGCTCACGTTAGAGTTTTTGTCGAATTTTTTGTTCACTCCCGCGACAGAGGATGAGGACCCCCGGGAGCACCTAGCTGTTCGATTTAAGCTGGGGAGCAGTAGGTTTGAGTTCACCCTCACTCAGTGGGCGGTGACTCTTGGGTTTTACACCCAGGAGGAGACGCAGGATGCTCATTTTTATTTTGACGAGGTCCAGTCAGAGGCGGCTCCTTTGGTCGGATGGTGGCCGACGATTTCCGACCAGCCATGGGAGGGCGCCATTAGGGCGAGCTCCATTAGAGATCCGTTGCACCGGTATCTACACCGGTGCATAGCCGGCACCATTGCCGGCAGGGACTAGAGTATAGAGCAGGTGTCGCTCCTTGATTTATTTTTTCTAAGGGCTTTGCTTTCACCTAGAAGGGTGAATCTTGCTCACTGCAAGGCCACCTATTTCTTCAGTTTCATTCAGGGCAAGGTAAAAATATTTATATTAATTCTTAATAAATAAGTATTATCTATTATTATTATATTATAATTTGATTGTTTTGCAGATGGATAGCCCCATTGTTTGCGGCTCTTACATCACCGTCATTGCCTCGCGCTTAGGGTTGTTTACGGACGCCCTAATTGCGAGGCAGACGACGGACACGCCGCCTAGGATTTTGGGCCCACAGACCGTCATGGCCATGGGATTGCCGCCAAATTTGGCGACGAACTCCGATGGTCCACTGACGGTGGTCGGACCATCTGGCAGCCTATGGCGGGCGTTGGTGAGGAGGAAGAGCAGCCGCAGCCGTAGCCGCAGGCACACGCCAGAGCACCCGGCCCACTGCCAGTACTGCCTGTTGCTAGGACTATTATTCGGCAGATTCCACCGACGGGGGAGCTTATGGCGGAGTCACTACATTTGGCGCGCTAGTCCCACGCCTTGCTTGTATGGATGGCGGATCTGTGCAGCATTTGGGTTACTCGCCTGGGTATCGACCCCCCTCGGCCGGAGTTGCCTCCGTTTGTCAAACGACCTGGGGGTGATGACGAGGAGGCTGGTGGTGGTGATGAGGAGGATGCTGGTGGTGGTGATGAGGCATTGATAGTAGGCATGTATTGTTTTATTTAGCTTTCATGTAAAAAACTTGATAAATTTTGTTGATATATTATGACGTATTTTGGATGACGTTAAAATGTTTGTTTGATGATGTATGATGAAACGTATTTATATATTTGGAGATTCTTGATTAACTACATTAAAAATGATTAAATAAAGAATTGATAAATTAAATAAAAAATGTGAAAATTATACTAAATCTATACGTTCAACCGGGTCTACGGGCCTTAGTTCGAGATATTTTTGAAATCGACTTCCGTATATAACCTCCCAATCATTAGCGTTTTCTGTTTTGTACAAGTACCAATATTTGCTCGGAACAGGCATTGGATAGTCACCCACTAATCGAATTCTAATGAAATGGTTATCTTGAACATAAGCAATTGAAATCATATGATGTTCACTGATATCACGCGGAGATAACCAGAACGGGAAAAAAGTAGCGGAGTTGCCGATAGATATAAAAATTATAACCACTCGAAATCTGTTAGCAATAAGGATTGTAGCAGGTGGCACTATCATCCAATTTTTTTGGGAGCTGCATCTAAGCCGTTCCAGTTTAATGATTCCCTTATTTCATTTATATCAGGAAACATCGCAGCGTACCTATGTTTGTTTTCATCCAACTCAGCTATAAGTTCCGTACGAATAAAACGCCAGTGATTTTCACCATATCCCAGTGCGAGTGCTATAGCACGAAAACCACAATTGCCGTCGGCTAAAACATCATCCGCACCTGAAATATACGGGAAAAGAATGATGGAATCCAACGATTAAACCGGAAAAAATTGTTTTTATCTTTGTCGCCCGGATATATGAAAACTTGGAACTCTGTTGAGATAATCCATCTTTGGCTCTTGATTTGGAAGACATGGATTGACTGCGCTGTAAAGACCCTTGTTTTGACTTCACCACCGAACTTGAATATGTTGGCGGAACTTCAAAATTTTCTCTAGGTTGAACATATGAACTATGTTTGGGGTGTCTAATATTGTTTCTTTTTGCTTATCTTTTTTAGGACGACCCCGTATATGTGTTTGGAATTTAGGAGGTTTTTTATCAGTTTTTGAAGGATGAATGAAAGATTTGAAAATATTAATCAAAGATTTTTTCACATTTTCGGGTTAAACAAGTAAATGTTTTGTCACCATCTCCATCTCTTTATGTACATCTATTTGAACCTCCCGTACAATATACGCGGGTGAAAAATCTAGCTTCCTCTAAAAAACATCAATGGCATCGAGCGGGATACATTGATCTATAAAATAATAGATTAAATTAAATATAATAAAAGTTTTCATGAAAAAATAAAAAATGTAAAAGAACATTCACCTGTTTGAAAGTAATTGTTTAATTTACAAGCACATGGAAGACCACAGCTGGTAAAAAGACGGCAGCCACATGATTCTTTGGATATAATTAGATGATTTATCCTGTTAATCTCACCAACTAAGAGATCTAAAGCTGCAAAAGAAACGTTACCTCGCAACAATTTAAGCACTTTATGATTATGCTACACCACAAGCATGATTTTGCTTTTGGTAAAACTTTCTTTTATAGCAATTTCCTGGGTAACTAAGATATTATTGATAAAAAGAATAAATTTATCCAGGGTGCTATTGATTGCTTTCAGGTAACTTTTCAACAACGAATGTTGGCTCTCAACTCGGTTCGTTATGTGCTGACCGAAGTTATAACTTTTATTTATCCACGCCGACATAAATCTCTCTTTGTAGGGGTCCAACCAGTTATTTTTGAGGTACATCAGCACTCCTATTTAAAAAAATGTAGTTATTTTTATGTAAATATACATATATTTTTAAGAATAACACTAGAAAACTTACTTGAATGTTTGGACACCAATCTGCGATAAAGGCGGTCGTAATTATAAGCGTATATGTCCGTCGTTGCAGAGTTAATAAGTACCGACCACACATGCTCAAAAGCACCCCACTCTTCATTTGAAAAACTCGCCTTGCAATGTTTAGCAATATCTTCCGAAATATGCCATCTGCAAAGTAATCGAACAGCACCCGGAAAAACTTCTTCTGACGCTTTCATCAGAGCGAGGTCTCGGTCGGTTAGTATAACACGGGGCTCCATACACTTTTCTTCCAGCGTTGCTTTTAGTTGCCCTAACACCCATCTTAAGTTGGCTTCACGCTCATAATCAATGAATGCGTGAGCAACAGAAAAAGATTTCAGGGTGGATGTCACACCAACCATTTGAACAAATGACATTTTATACAAGTTAGTTTTGTAAGTTGTATCAGTCATCAACACGTATGGGTACGCACGTCATAGTGTGTGAGATGTGGGATGTATAAAAAAAACCCCGTCGACGGTATTTGTCGGTTCATCTATGTGAGGAGTGTAAATATATTGATGTTGTTGTAGTATAGAAAAAAAACCTGCATTGGGGTTTCACAAATTCTGGTGGACTTTTTAATTTTTGCCCGAGCGTTATATATGGTTCGTAACACAGACACGTTATTAGGATTTTGTTCCCTCAACGTGTCTGGAATGTTTCGAGGGTCAATATTTTGCTCGGTCAGATTCTTTACAGTAGAAAGCTCATTTTCGGTGAGCCTCATTGCGTATGCATGTCCTTCCAGGTGTTCAGCAGGTTCATGGTTATGAGTATCGTCCACAACAACTATAATCCACCAATCTCTCTTCATCTCGTACTTACCCTTCAATTCAAATTTACAGTTTGTTTTTTTGGTGCCACTTTTTCTTAGAGTGGATGCTCCTTTATATACACCACCCCGATCATATTTCAACCAAATTTTAACCACCACACCATTCGAATTTCTTTTTGAACGTTTGGTGACAATAACAAACCCATTTTCTCGCCCCACGTTACTTGCCCAATCAACTAATTATTCACGAGATGAGAAAACCTAATAAATTTTATATTTTTGGTTAGTTATTACTAAATGAAAGTAAAATTAAATATGATATAACTTATAACCTGATTCGTGTCGTATAAACCTATTTTACCGGAACCAGAACCGTCATTATCACCGCTGCTATCGCCACCGTTATCACCCCCGTCATCGCCGCCGTCATTCCCGCCGTAATTGGACGCGAACTGTCCCAAATAGTTTGAAGCACCCTCATCGTAATAACCGTAACCCTCCTCAGGGTAATAGTTAGATTCCGAACCGAATAAATAGTTGCTATCCCAGAAAGAAATCGTAACGTTAAATATTATTTCAAACTTATCGTAGAAATTTGAATTATGAAATGAATTTATAAACTAACGTTTATATAGTAGTTCACATGGAATATTGCATTCCGTCACATAATTAACACGAATATCGAGGAATATTACGTCATATCAAATAACGTAATAAATACAAAATTACACGACTATCGAGGAATATTACGTCATATCAAATAACGTAATAAATACAAAATTAAATGAAAAACGAGGAATAATATATCTCGTCAAATTATTAAAGGTGAAAATGGGACCCGTAAAGCGGTTCACGGGCCGTAAGTGAAAGGGCTAACGGGCCGTGAAACGCTTAACGGGCCGTGAAAAATTAACACCGTGAACACCTTCACGGGCCGTTACGTTTTTGAATGACTGATTTGATTGCTCGGCAGTCATTACGGCCCGTGAAGGGCCTTACGGCCCGTAAAGAGGACGTCCAGATATCCTTCTGGGCGTCTCTTTAGTGGACCCCTTTCAGATTCTTCATATTTTAATCTCTTAAAACCTAAAATCCCACAAGTTCTTCATCATTCTAGCTTTTCAGCTTCAGTTAAGTGTTAACCTTTAAAATTTCAAATTCTAATTAGGAAGATAACGAGCATGGAACTTTTATTGACATTCAATAGTTTTGTGTTTCGAGAAATGGTGATATCAAACGTTAAAGATGGATCTTGAGACTTCAAAATAATAAATATGGGTAGTGCTGTTGTGATTCCTTAGCTTAATTTTTACTTAAATATTAATAACCAATATAAATTATAAGGGATTTTTTTTAAATTTTATTTCTAAATTAAATGATCTTGATGTCTATTTTATTTTATTTAGATATATACATATATATAGTTTAATATGTTATAATAATATAACGTGGTTTGTAAATCTCGTCCAGTTTTTAAAACATCAGGTAAAAATCTGTTTGGTGCAGCCGGTTAGCCGGTTTGTATTACTAGTACCATCATAAATTACAAAAGATAAGTTTTTGACATGGTCATCCCTAATTTCATTTCAAGTATATCTATCATCTAACGAATCTCCTAAAAAGCTCTTATCTTTATACCTTAATCCAATTTAATAATAAAATAGTTGATAAAAAATATCAACATTCACAGCTATAAATGACTCCAAATCAAACATCTGTTCTCATTTCTCAGTTTCTCCCCCACCAAATCCCATTTCGATTCCCCCAATTCTCATCAATTCCAATCAAACCCTGTAAAAAGAACACAAAACACATTTAAAGTCATTCAAATTCTCCAAATCTCGTGTTTTTTGTTAATTGGTATGGGATCTCATCTGGGTTTTCATCCTTTCTTTGCTGCCGATCATCTTCTCCTGCGATGTCGCCGGAAACAGGTCTCGATGATTTGCCGGAGAGTGTGGTGTGTTGGGTTCTTGTGCACTTAAACCAACAAGAGATTGAGGGTAACCAGATCATCATATTTATGATGAATCTTCATTCAACACTATATGTATAAACCAACACTAAAAATACCGATGAAGCAAGGTGAGATGTACGGTTCGAAGAGAAGACCGGCCGTAGCAGATATTTATTCACACCCTCTCACGTTCATCTATAATGCGATTGATTATTCTCATGTAAGTATTCTTGTACGGAAGTTTTTGTTAACATTTCAATTTTCTCAAATAAAATTCACAACAATAATAATAACAAACCCCAAATTTGAAAAACCCACGGGTTTTTCATTCACGATTACATAAACACGAACTTGAATTCATATATCTATATATAACAACCCATCACCATTTTCAAGAAAAGAAGCCATTTTCAAGATTATTTCAAGATTATCTTCTTCAATGGTTCGTCCACCGAAGACAAAGACTCGAAAGTGCAAATACTGTAATTTTGAGGCCGAATCAACTCTGTATGGACTGCATGATCAAAATTGTGAAGTAAGATTCTTATTTGTTGATGATAATTCTGGGTTTATGTTTTGATTACGTGTTCATTTGTATCATTTGATATTGTTTGCAGAAGAAAAAGGAAATTTTGAAGACACAAGAATACGTTAGAAAGAAGATGAAATACAAAAAACTAAAGGCTGATTTGAAGCGGAAAGGAATGAGGATGGGTACTTTAGGTAAATTCAGTGGTATCTTTTCTACAATTAATTTATTTGTTTTCTCATGTCTTGTTTCTTCACAGTTGCATTAAAAAGCTCTTGGGATGGGGAATATGTAAACATTCCTCTTGGGATGTTAGCACAGCAATCTGAGAAGGCAAAACGACTTGTGAATGGTTGTCAACCTGTGGTTGAGATTCTTGTTCCGGCAAGAATCAATGTTATCGAAAGAATTCGCAACTTGTGCTATTTTTTTGATTTTGGAATTCATCTTGATGATCTATCTGAAAATGGCAGTTATGATGACGACTTCATGCAAAGTTTTTTGACCATTGACGAGCCAACCTTGTTCCGGTTGGCTTGTGCCGCTCGTAATTTGCAAATGATGAGTTTCTACGATCAGTGTATAAAGAGATTGTCCATGAAAACCCGAGCAATAGACATAAAGGGGATACGAGATATGCTTCTTTTATATGGGGAAGGACCATTTACAGAGGACGAATTCATGGTGTTAAGGGGGGTAAGTCATGGTCTTTTCACCTAAATCAAGCCTTTGTTTCTTGGGATTTGATTTTGTTCTTGTAGTTGTGATCATGTGATGTGGTATGTTTTGCTTAGTTTTCTTGTGATCATGTGATTTGGTATTTTTGTTTTGCTTTAATCTTTTGAGTTGATACATTCATTATACCTATGTTCGTTCATATATGTTTATCAAATTCTGCTATTATTGTTTAGAGTATTAGGAAATTGTAGTCACTCTGGGTAGTGGTTGTTGGTGGAGAAGGTCTGGTTACAATATGCAGTGCCGTTTGGTCGCCAGAGTTGCCTAAGTTGCATATCGGTGGCTTAATGGTGGTTAAATAATTGTGATATGAATTTTAAATACATTTTCTTTTAATTAAATTTGGTCAATTGTATATGTATGATATTAATCATTGCGATAGTAATCTCAAATTGTTTTTATTTTAATTAAAGTTGGTTTATTTTGATTTATAGAATTTTTCTTTTTGAAATTGAAATATAGGTTAAAAAGTAAATTTATCATCACGAGGAGTTAAACCATTCAGTTAAGTATATGTTTATGGCAACTGGCCATATATTAAGAGGTCCATTATAATACTATGGGTAATTTTAATATATAATCAAAATCTATTTTAAATTAATAAGTCGTAATAATTTTATAAGGTGTTGTACATAATATATGAAAAATAATAATATATTGTGTGAGAGAGAAAGAGACAGACAAGGTTAAAACACTCTCTCCAGAGAGGATGTTCACTGCTGTAAATTTTTAATTTTTGACTTTGTATCGATACATTTACCACTAAATCCATGTTTGGATTACTTGTTTTTTTTAAATAGTAACTTTGAAAAATTACGTTTCAAAAGTTAATTCTATTAACTTCTCCCTTAAAAATTAACTTTTTAAATATTTGCCGAATATACTTTTTAATTTTTTAAAAGTTAATAAGTCAAAAGTTAATCTAAAAGTTGGTTTAAATAAGATAACCTAAGAGGCTAAGATGTTATAATTTGCAATGCCCATCTACACATTCCTATCAAATAGAGAGGAAGAGACACACTTGTGTGTTAGAGAAGAGAGAAATACATAATGGTCTTAGCTAACCTAATGGCCGCTGTCTCCGGCACTGTCATCCTCATCGTCTTAGGTCCGGCGATGGCGGTGGTTGGTCTTTCATTTGGTTTTCCGGCGTGTATAGTGGTCACCGAATGAGCTAGAGAGGGATGATGACGGTTTTTCATTTAGCAACTGTGTATAAATAAGATGGTCTTAGCACTGCCATTGGCCATTGTCTCCAACACCATCATCATCACCATTTTCGCCCATGAACACCTCCATCTATATAAGTTTCACGTTTGTGTTTCTAAGTTCTTTCAAGAAGTTTGTGTTTCTAAATTCTTTCCTGAAACCGATTTATTTTTTGAAATGAAAAGTGAAAAAGAAAAACAAGATTCACTTTATAGAATAAGAGTAGTTGCTCTAACTCTAAAAAGACAGACTTTCCTTTATCTTTCCATCCCATGCTGGTTTAATCTCATACCAATTTGGGTTATATTTGTGAATATGAGTGATTGCTGTAATATATGTATTGTCACTAAGGTCGGTTGGGGGAAAAGTTAAAAAATTAATAAATAATCAATTAAAATTCACGACCCGTATAGTGGACCAATCATTGGTCATCAGTTCTTGTTGATATAATAATATATATTAGGACACGTGGATTGTTTTACTAAACTGTAATGTTAATTTATTCACTAAATCAAAATGCAAAATAATATCCGTACAAAATTGTATTACTTTTGAGATTTCAATTATGATTTTAAGTTAACTAGTGTTGTTTCCCTATGCGCACGTTGTGCGCATAACAGATCGGTTAAACCGAGGCTTTGATAAACGCATATTGTCTGATCATCACGTTCTTACCATCACAACCTTTTTTTACGAAGCTGCTATTTGTTTTAAAATACAAAGTTAACCAAAGGTGCATGACGGTTAAACCAATATAATTTACCTCAAAACACATAAACCAAACCAAACCAAACCAAATTAAAGTAATATAAAATGATTAGTTTTAAAAAGTCACAAGTTTGGCAGTAATACATTAATTAATGTATATGTTAACAAAGCAACCAAAAGACAAACTATATTATTTAAAAAAGAAGAAAAATTAGGCTCAGATCTGGGTACTGGGTTATCATGGCTGCAAAACAGGTCGCAAACGCAGAACACTATACATGTCCTCACTGATTATGCCATGCCAAGCAACCATCTTTGTCACAGTCATCATAGCAATGCTTACAACTAATGGGTCCCGCAATCATAACCGATTCAGTGACGTCTCAGGGAAATAATCATTGATGTACCATAGCCGCCATCATCAATTAACCAAAAACAAAACAATGTAAGACCCTAATGACCTCAAACAATCAATTAAAACTAACACATAGACATGGGTCTCAGATGACGGGTCGTCATCATCATCGACTTATGAGCACCGAAACATGCACCACCGTCACAGACCAAAATAAAAGATTAGGGTTCAAGGTCGCCTTACCCATCATCACCGTTTAATAATAGTATGCAACCAAATTGAAACACCAAGATTGAGGGTTTAGATTAGAAATACCCAAAACAAACCTCAAGCAGCAGAGAAACAACAAGTAAGCATGAAAAACCCATAGATGCAACATACTATCAGGGTTAAGTGAAACCCCAACTCTCAGATGAGCTTTCACACATCATCACCGAGCCGATTAAACATGCAAACCCAAATAGCCTCGCTAGAATCAGAAGGTAACGCCACCATCGTTCCCCCGCTGATGGAGCCCAGGATAGTTAGGAACCAATCACCAGCCCGACCTCAACCAGAACAGAAGGCAAGGCGGCTATAGGCACCACAACTATTGCAATGATATAAGCCAACTAATGTTACCGGAGAAAGAAAGCGGCGGCATCGCCACCATGACGATGCTCACACCGCCATCGCCACAAATAACCTTTGAAACAACGATAAACGACGACTAAGCGGTCCGCACCACAACGACTGGCACCGCGAATGGTGAAGCGGAAGTAGCGGTGACAACCACGGGGCCAAGACCACAAACCGCCTTTCTCTCTCTAAAAAAGGATGGAGAGGAAGAAAGTGAAAAGCCGGAAGCCAACAAAGTGCTTTAGGCACATGCACATAGGGACCAAACATGAACATTTATAAAAGATACATGGCCAATGTTTAAAACCCTATAAGAAACTATTCATGGCCTTGGTTTTTCATATATAGAAGAATGATGTATTCTATTTTTTTTAAATTACGTGTATATCTTTAAGTTGATGATATATTATTGTTATTATTATTATTGCTGCTGCTGCTGCTGCTGCTGTATAAATATAGATATACATTTATTAATTCATATAAATATTTCTGATAAATTTAATTAAATAAGATAGTGAAAAAAAGATTTGGGTTGGGCTAGGTTGCTGATTGATGTGAAAAATTAACTTAGTTGGGACTGGGTGGGTGGTTTCATACTTTTAAGTAATCTTGATATTTGATGAAGCTACAACGTAGATTTAAATGATAAATAAACACTAATATTATTGAAAAAAGGTGTCTGTTGTATGTTTGCATTGTTTTTAAAATTGTAGATGATGAAACTGTTAAAGACGTGTTTGAAGGAGTTGATGGGATTTAGGCATTGTATTGTGGAGTTAAGTCTTAGATCACCTGTGACTCATTCAGTTGGTGGATTCATGTATCTTTTTCGTGGATCTCAAGCTTTATATTTTCTTCAAGGATCCTGTTCAAAGAGCACGTTGATAAAATAAGAGTTAATCTTAGGTTTCTTCCCTAAGTTTTTGTTAAAATTTTAAATAACTAAAATATCCCTCACTGAAAATTAAGAACTCTTCAAAACCAAGACGCTGTTTGTTTTTGTAAAAAACATTTGCGAAATATCTTCTGTCCGCCGCAAACAAACCATGCGCAGACATTAGTGTTTATAGACCATTTCTTTTTTCGAATAAATTTCATTAAAAAACGTCTACGTGTAGTCTTATTGGTACACACATCTATGTATCTATGTATGTATACTAATAAAAGAAGTTTTTTTGGTGACACGTGACGCAATGATAGAGCTTGTAAGTCTTAGTTTTCCGTTTCTCTCTCCTAATTAATAATCGTATTAATTACTAAGAATTTGATTTAATTCATTTTAAGATTAAAAATATTTTTTTATTAAATAATTAAGAAAAGAGATCTTTGTATAAATGCAATTTATAAATAAATAACTTTTTTAATGAATAAAAATCTTTTCTAAAACATCAAACTATTTTTAAAGTAAGAAATATTTGAAAACTTGTGTTGTTAAAAAATAAATTTCTAATGAAACAAAAATGATTAAAATTCAAACTTTTCATAAGAAATTTTTTAAAACTAGCACTAAATTTTTAAATATTGCTTTAAAAAAATTAAAAAAATAAAAGTTTAAAAAATTATATCAATGTTTATTATTTAGAGTTTTTATTCATACATAATTTCAATAATACCATATCTCAATATATTACTTTATAATTTCAAAAAATTTATTATTAAATATTTAATATCTATTTATGCAACACGTGTATTACACGGGATGCTAACCTAGTTTAAATATAACTTCAAAACACTTCTCAAACCTCTCCTCAACTTCTCAAAACCCTTGCCATCACCCCTCATCGGCCGCCTCCCTCCAGCCGCTTACACTGTCGTCGGCAACCCTCCCAACAAGACGCTGTTTGTTAAATATTTAATTTTTCTGTTAAGTGATTGTTAAATAACTAAAATATCCCTCACTGAAAATTAAGAACTCTTCAAAACCAAGACGCTGTTTGTTTTTGTAAAAAACATTTGCGAAACCTCTTCTGTCTGCCGCAAACAAACCATGCGCAGACATTAGTGTTTATAAACCATTTCTTTTTTCGAATAAATTTCATTAAAAAACGTCTACGTGTAGTCTTATTGGTACACACATCTATGTATCTATGTATGTATACTAATAAAAGAAGCTTTTTTGGTGACACGTGACGCAATGATAGAGCTTGCACTACTAGAAAAACTGCAATAGATGACGCGCATTGCGCGTCATCTTTGGGGTCAGATGACGAGCAAATGCGTGTCAAGGAAGGGGTACTCATAAATGAATAGATGTTATCTATGAAATTTTTATGATGCGCAATAGATGACGCGCAATGCACGTCATAAATTTAGCTGCATTATTATATATATATATATATACACACATTAATTTTTATAAATTTTACCTGCTGTTTTTATAAAATTATAAATCAATAATTTTCGAATAATAGCAAAACAAAATTCATTTAATTAAACTAAATACTAACAAAAATTACAAAGTTGTTCCATGTTCACATGCATACACAAAATTACAAAGTAGTTCTAAATTCATTTAATTGTCTAATAAGTAACCCTACACATAAATAAAATTTGAAACGTAACACGACCACAGTTGCAATGGCTTCTACAGCACCAGCTGCTCCTAGAAGGTGTCCAATCATTGATTTGTCGACTTCACCCGCATGACCTATTTGACACCCCGATCATAAGTAACTAATAGCTAACTCAAAGTAATAAAGTCATGAATATGACATAACACAAACCTAAAGAGAATAATGACTCCATAATTGTATTTGACACACTAGAGTGCTTCAGCCAACCAACTCGACATACGCAAAGAATTTGCCTAAGCAGATGGGGTAGATTATATGTAAAGACATGAAGAAATAAATGAATACCTTAAAGATCTCAGCAAGGAAAGGAATAGTTGCATAGTCATACTTGTATCCCCCATTATTCTGAGACAATGTGGTCAAACTTCCCTGCCATGAACATGAAAGCTCAGAAGCAAGTAAAATTTGGTTGAATTGAGATTGATAGAAGAAAAGGAACATATGATATGATGGAAAATAGTGAAGATGTAGATCATGGCATAAGGAGAGGAGGTACCTGAGAACTTATTGGCATATGTCCCTGCACCAATGATGGGTGTGTCACCAATCCTTCCTGAAATGGCTCTTATCTACAGTCTCAAGCCCCTAAACAACATAATTGTAGAAGCATTCAGAACCGAAAATGCATTGCACATAAATACAGAGATACATTGATATCAATGTATCAAAAAATGTTTGGGTCACCCCGGACCGTGTGAACCAGGTAGAAGTGGCTTTAACTTGAGTGTGACTATAGCTACATTCTTATATCATCCCACTGTATGCACCAATATATCAAAAAGTATGTAAAAGAATAAATCAGATCAACATAAAAGGCTATACATACATATATATATATATATATATATATATATATATACACTAGTGGTTGCCCGCGCGCGTTGCGGCGCATGCGTGTTATGGTAAGTGAATGACGGTACGGTGTAGGTACGTAAGAAAGCTGACATTCGGTTAACGTGTTGGTTAAAAGAAAATGTAACATGATATTGGAACATCTGCGAGGCTAATACAACGGAAAATGTAGGGATTATATATGTAGAGCATCATGACAGCGGTTATCATCATAAAAGGACTGAAAGGAATTGTAAAAAGAAGAAGTAGTAGAAAGGCACCTGTACGACCGCCTATGTCTTTGCCCACTGTAGAAGACTAATCAAGGCTCGGCAAAACATTTAAAGATTGAACGAATATGAAGTCTGAAAACAGCATGTGCGAAAGCCTGTTCCACGCGAGTTGAAGCTGTCACGCGAGAACAAGCAGTTTCCACGCGAAGAAGCTTCCACGCGAAAGTCTGTCCCGCGCGAAAGGAAGCCGCGCGAAAAGTCTTTCGCGCGAGAACTTGATGTTTAGTATAAATAGCTTAGTTTTCATTTTGTAATTAAGCTTTTGTTCATTTATCTTACTCGTACTGTGCGAAATCGCACAAGACCTTTCATAGGTTGCTGTTGTTCAATTCAATATCATTTTGAGATCATTTCAATCTTCTTTTCAATCCAATCTTGTTTATATTCCGCGTTCACAAGATTGAGATCGTGTGTTTATAGATTTCTGGGAGATTTCACGGTTTAACACCCACTGTGCATAGGAGACATACCGGTGAACAAATTAGTACAAAATAAAAAATAATAATGAGTCATACGGTTAAAAGGCAATGTCTATTACCATTTGTATCACAATCTTTAACATCCACCATATAATAATGGTTATGAACTAATCTAGACTTTCCACATGTTAACTTTACCCTTTTAGATTAAGGGTAGCTGTATAAAATAATAATAAAATTTCAGGATTCTTTAAGGTAACTAAGTCATGACTTTTTTCTAGCATTCAGATCAGTCATAAATATGCACTCTACCAAAGTTTAAAAGGCAATTATATGAAAGCATAGTAATGATGTAGTGAACCGTAAGAACCAAATTACATGCTTTACATGCTTTATATATCGTTTGATGTTTCAAATCTCAGGGGTCTTTCATTCGTGTAGATGTCTACTAAGCTTGACAATAGAAGGGCTTAGCTGAGATTTATGAACAAGTTTGTTAAAATAAGTAGAGGGAGTGTATAATTAAACAATGGTAATAACCATGAATTTCATAAGTAGCCGGAACCGATTTATAATAAACCCAACCTTTAAATTCATGTTACGTATTATTTTGTAAACTTGGGGCCCTCTATGTGTAACCTGCATCTTTCATTTCATTGTGTGATGTTGCCTGTTTACAGGCTAACAAATCTCAAGGTGGAGGGGAAACTTTAAATCCTTTAAGATCTAAAGATGCTAAGGGTATGCAAGTAAAACCTTAGTTGATCTTAAGTTAAATTCTATCCATATATAGGAATGGTGAAGCATCATGAATGACTAAAGTGCAATTTGTGTTTATTGAATAACTTAAAAATGTAATATAACTGATTTACTTAGACATGACAAATGATACATACCTAAGTAGGCTTGCTTACCCCTGCACCCAAAAAACAACAGTAATGAGGATTAAAAGCAGATGGGTCTGCAACGATATGCAAGTTAAAACAGCCTATGAACACCCATGTTGAGAAAATTTGTTCAAAAGTGACTTGTCTAAGTAAACCCCATCAACCAGTAAACTACAATTTGGGTTGAATGAATAACTAATAAATCTGATGTAACAGATGTACTTATAAATCAGAAACATTGCTTACCTAAATGGTCTTCTTTGCCACAATTCATATACCAAAGAAAAGGGAAAAGTCATCATCGTTTAAAGCATATGGTTGTGCAATAATATGCCACAATCAAACAAATTCAACCACTCAGGTAACAATGGGGAAGATGTGAACTTGCCTAATTCACTTCCTACAATTTCAGTGAATTATGATGTATAAAATGGTAGGCATTAGTTTGTACACTTGGCAACCTGTATGTGTAACAGAAAATGGTAAAAAGAATCGTTTATAGAAAACTAACATATACATACAATATACCACATTCTTGTTACTTTTACAATGTAAACCAGTACATATAGAGGACATTAGTACATTACAAAAGATATGTCGTACGCATGTTAGGATCTGGAGTTTGTGTAACGGCTTGACCTGGCTAACAATTAGTTATCAGATTAACTCATCCAACATAGTCATTTATAATAAACCCAACCTATAATTGCATGTTAGCCATTGTTTCCTACACATGGCAGCCTTGAATAAAGGGTTGTAGCTTTTGATGTTCTACCATGAATCCAAACAAATACTTAGTAGAGAACCAAACATTGACCAAAAAGATCTGATTAATTCTTATAGGAGAAAACATTTGAGAAAGACATAAAGATCTGATTAATTCTTTAATTAATGATATTTACTTGATAATGAACAAAAAAACGCTCTTTTATGGAATCAACTTCTAAAACCTGTTAGATTGGGATGCAGCACATTAGATGTCATGCATAAAATGTAGATTTAACTATATGCATATTAAAAAGCATAAACAGGGATCTTAAATAGAGGAACTATAATAATTTATGAATCAGCTAAATCCCAAATAAACATAATCCAACATTTCACTACTTATTGTACATTCTTATGACGTTTTGTCCCCTTTAAGCTTCTTCTATAACTGATTTGTTCTGTTCTACGAGTACCATAAGAAGAGTATCTACTCCGTTGATCTCCAGTTTATCAACAGAGACACCATCTTCACCAACATAACAATGTTCAACACACAAATACATCAACAACAGCAATCGGATTGGATCTTTTTTGGCTTATGGAACTTATTCGGTCAAATCATCGTATTACCCCAATTAGAACCCTAAATGACCAATTAGAACCCCAATGGCACTTTTCAACACACGATTAAACACACTAGGGTTGAGATCATCACCGATTTCATCGATCAAACACACAAAGTATTTCCCCAATTAGAACCCTAAATGATGAATTGAAATGAAAATCAACAACAATATACTATGGATTCACTTGAGGATGTATATGTACATTGAAACTAATTACCTTATCCTACCCGATGGTGGTCGCGGTGGTGTGAAGGCCGATGGTGGTCGCGTCGATGGTGTGAAGGCCGATGGTCGTCGCATCGATGGTGTGAAGGCCGGTGGTGGTCGCGGTCGGTGTGAAGGCCGGTGGTGGTCGCGGTTAGTGTGAAGGCCGGCGGTGGCAGTGAGGTGTGACGGCCGGCGGTGGTCGTGTGGTGTGAAGGAGAGGGCCGGCCGGCGGTGGTCGTGTGGTGTGATTGTGGGTTTAGGGAATGAGAGTATAAAGTGGGTTTATGGATTGAGAGTAGAAAGGCGGGTTATAGGTTACAAAAAGTTTAAAAAAATGACACATGAAGATGACACGCAAATATGCGTGTCATCCTTTCTAAAAATATTTTAAAAGATGACAAATAATTTATGATACGCGTAAATGCGCATCATCTTTTTTCACGCGTCATCTTTTGCGCGTCATCCATTAACAGTTTTCTAGTAGTGTTGTAAGTCTTAGTTTTCCGTTTCTCTCTCCTAATTAATAATCGTATTAACTACTAAGAATTTGATTTAATTCATTTTAAGATTAAAAATATTTCTTTATTAAATAATTAAGAAAAGAGATCTTTGTATAAATGCAATTTATAAATAAATAACTTTTTTAATGAATAAAAATCTTTTCTAAAACATCAAACTATTTTTAAAGTAAGAAATATTTGAAAACTTGTGTTGTTAAAAAATAAATTTCTAATGAAACAAAAATGATTAAAATTCAAACTTTTCATAAGAAATTTTTTAAAACTAGCACTAAATTTTTAAATATTGCTTTAAAAAAATTAAAAAAATAAAAGTTTAAAAAATTATATCAATGTTTATTATTTAGAGTTTTTATTCATACATAATTTCAATAATACCATATCTCAATATATTACTTTATAATTTCAAAAAAATTTATTATTAAATATTTAATATCTATTTATGCAACACGTGTATTACACGGGATGCTAACCTAGTTTAAATATAACTTCAAAACACTTCTCAAACCTCTCCTCAACTTCTCAAAACCCTTGCCATCACCCCTCATCGGCCGCCTCCCTCCAGCCGCTTACACTGTCGTCGGCAACCCTCCCCCTCACCACCGGCCACCTCCCCGTTGCACACCCCAACCTACCTCCACACCCTCCACCCTCTCCCTCACCTCCGATAACCATCCCCCTCGCCGCCAGCAACCCTTCCCCTCGCCACCTGCCACCCTTCCTGTCGCACACCCCAACCCATCGCTCAGTCTCGAGTAAGATGTTTATCTTGAAGTCTGTAGAAGTTAAAATCAAACGGTATTCTTCTTGCAACATGTAGAGATTTGGTTCACATTTTCTTTTATAGATGTTTGCAAATATGGTCCACAGACTACAGCCATTTTAGCTCTAAGAAAAGAACTATATAATAAGAAATAATATTTTATAAAAAATCATAAGGACCATTCCTAACCTTAAATGATCCAATGGATGATATTTCAAGGGTGAATTCGTAAATTTACAATTATTAGAAAAGACTGACTTAAATGAACCAGGGGTAATATTGGTAATTCGAATTCAATAAAAAAACCACCATCCAAATATTTCTTTTTTGGGTTATTGGATTTTAATAATCCTAACTTTAATTTATTGTTCGAGATTAATCCCAACTCAGGAAATGTTTACAGACACTTCTAATTTAAGCTTATTTTTCTGCAATGATCCTTTATTAATTGAGAGTTAACACCATTACTTTTTTGATAACGTGAACTACTTATATGGCCAAAACACTAAGCCGAAAGTTGAAATCAACTGTCAGATCCGTCAATCTAAAACTTCCGCAACCTGAAACTCATTAATCGTCACTTTCTGATATGAACCATTTGACTCGTTAAAGGTATATTTCAAATGACGATAGATGTTAGACACTAAAAAAAGACCTAATAGAGGTTGGATGACAACGGCGAAGTTTAAAAATGGCTCAAAGTTAGCCACATTTCATCAAAAGGAAAAAAATCTAACGGCCATTAACTCTCAGTTAGTAAAGAATCGTTGAAGGAAAATAATCTAAAAGTTAGAAGTGTCCGTAAACATTTGTTATGTTGAAATTAATCCTAACTAATAAATAAAAGTTGAGATAATAAAATCCAATAACCCTTTTTTTTAACATGTACCCACTTTAAAAGTGACTCCAAAGGGAATGTAATAATAAAATCTTTAACATTTATATTATATTAACAAAATCTTTGTAACATATAGTGGGAGACACTAAGATTACATTTATTATAGTTCAAAATTCTTTCCACTTTTACGATTCAACACTAATTAAATATATAAAATCTATTGTATTTCTCAATAATTTTAAAAAAATTAATTTACAAACTAAACAAATTTCAAGACATTTTAGTTGAATCATTCTTTTTAAGTAAAGGCTCATGAATGATGAATGTGAAGATTCAAAAATTCTCAATTCTTTTTTCTCGGTTATATTGTTTTTTACATTCTTTTTATAGTTACACCTGAGCATATAATTATCATAAAAAAACAAAACAAATTTCTGTTATCTATAAACCTTTTAATATGAACATAATTCATATAAATCTCCAAAATTTATTCCTACTTGTATTTCTTGTTTCTTTAAACAAGAGAAAAAAACATAATTAAATATGGGTAGTTAGAAAACAAACTAGTTTTACGTTGAAATTATATAATATTTAAAAAGCAATTTAAATGAATAGTAGGTACATGAAGTATGAATTTTTGGCCACATGACTTTTATGGTTTTTATTTTTGCCCCTCCATCTTATCAAGTGTATAAACAGAGAAATGGAGTTTTAGGCTTTCTTTACCCCTCTAATTTGTTTATAGAAAGAGAAAGTAGCGGAGGTGCGATTGTGTGTGGGAGGCGTCAGTGTCGTTTGTGGTTTTGGTTGTTCGTTTGTTGTATAGAGAGAGAGGGTGGCGTCAATTGTGTTGTGACTTCGCCACCACCGGTGGTTGTAAGTCTACTCGGCGTGGTCTCTGTTGCCGCTCTGCCTCCCCTCTATTGTTAAGGAAGCGGGCAACGCTTGTCGCTCGATGGTCTTCATTTAACCCGAGACCTTTTGCGATGGTTGGCGCCGGCTTGCCCCGTGATGTGGTTAAGTTCACCAGTGCAATGGTGATGGTGGGGCTGTTATTTCCATCTGAAAGCCTTAGGATGTTCAGAGAATGTGTGTTGGTGCTCCTACCAACGGTGCCATCCGTTGTTCTTTAGGGTTTGCGGATATGGTTGTGCAGCGGCAACATATTCGATTGTGCAAATCTGGTTGGCTTTCGTTTCCGGCATGTAGCCGTAACCAAACCTGACTGTGTTTCAAGTTTTTTGCGATTTCGTCTAAACTTTGTTGACATTCTAACGCTAGTTTTTTTTAAAGTTTGTTGACGAAACTATGCATTTGATAACATTCTACCAATCCTTTTTGTTCGTTGACTCTATGGTTGCCACTTACCATAAAAAATCATTGTTTAGTCTTTGATTCTCATTAGTTTACCTCCTTCATATGTCATCCTTAAACGTCACCATCTTATATTGTTGAGCACACATAACTAACCGCTAAAGTTGTTACCAAGATTGTCATTGATCACCACAGACTTTTTTTTATATGAATACCTGCATTTAATAGCTCAAATAGGTAAAACACCAATGAATATACGCGCGCCACACCTTTAAGAAAAATAAAGATTGCATATCTAGTTGATTAGTTAATTAAGAAAATGAGTTTATTCAAAAAACAACTAATATGTAAATGAAACTAGAAAAAGTATCATTAAATTATTGAGTTTAAACTTTAAGATAAATAAGAACATCCCGTTCAATTTATCATCCGGATTAGGTTAAATTGTGGTACTCATTTTGAAAGACCATACATACTAGTTTAAAATCATGCATATATGTGTATGGAAGAAATGCACTAAAATCATGCATATATGTATGTGGAAGATATTTGCATAGATGCATTTTAAAATATGCATATATGCATATTTCCATGTGTGCATATTTACAAGTCTAAATACATTGTTATCATTATTTATTCACTGATAGTCACAGGAACCATACCTAGATTGATATAATTTATATTAATTACACTTGTAAGTTGGTGTAAACTAATGTTAATATCACTATTTATTGAGTCATTACAGGAAGCATAACTAGATCAAAGTGGTGAATCAAATTCAGAAGGGTAAATGGTCGATTGGTGTAAATTGACTACACTAAATTCAATAAAAGTATATTGTAGTTTACATTACTACCGTTTAGTTGGTCAAAGTGGACATCAAATTCAGGTGACAATGATAAAATTGAAAGTCAATCTACCATTAATGGCATGCATCAAACTCCATTAAAGACTCTAAAGATTCTAGATGATATAAAGTACGTGAAAAAGTGTTCTTGTTTACATAAACAACAAACAAACATTCAAATAATGCATGCAGTAGGTATCTCTGGCTCATTTTAGAGTTAAGAAAATCATAGCAATTAATAAATAAATGAATAATATGCATCGCGGGACTAATTAAATAAAAAAGAAGGTTATCTGCTTCATATATAGTGTGATAAAAAGACAATGAGTATATGATGAAGAAAGTTAGCCAGCTAGCTAGCTAGGACCAACTTGGTTGAATCCAAGTATGAGTATATGCATGTTGTTGAGTTCCAAAGAGATTTTGTTCCATGTTTTCGCCATCGGATGTGTGATACGTACACGTTGCAAGTGAATAGAACACTATCTTTCGGTTCTCTGAACGCAGTCGTGGGAAATAGATCATGTTCTCCGTTTCTCGTGTCTTAGCTTCCACACAAATGCATGTTGTATCACAAATATAAATCACATATTTTCCTAATCCATCTATTTTCTCCCATTCTTTTGTAGAAACATTCAACTTGAATACTTGAATATCTTCTCCAAACTCGCCCATTTTCACCAGTAAGAAATGTTCATCACCTTTCACTAGAAAATGTTGAGTGCGACTACTACTTATTGGGGCTTTGGCTGTAACGCGCCTCAAAGAGTAGTCTTGTACGTTCTCTATTTCTCTGATAATTAAAAGTCCACCATCTTTACACAAGGCGTAAAGATCCCGACCATGAAATGTTGGAAACGAAGAGAAAGTGGATTTGCATCAACTAAAATCATACGCCAATATGGTTCACCTACAAAGTGGATGTAAACATGTTGTGAACTTTCCGGAAATCCAACAACCATACAATCAGGAGAAGTAGGTGGCGCCGAGAAACAAAACATGTTTACATGCACTTCTGGTAGCTCACGAATCTCACGTGTGAAAGGATTAATAAAGAACACCAATCGAGGGTTACCAATTCCATTCATCACCAAGGGTTGGACCATCTTTATCAGCAACCAACCATACATGGAGCAAAGTATTCGCATATCACCATTCAGTTCTCGTGGTGTCTTTATAAAGTAATTGTCACCAAACACCGGGTCTGTAAAAGTGATAAGGCCTTGACGATGGTTTATCACCACGAGCCATGGTGTCTGCAATCTACTTAGTGCTGTCGCCTTACTCCATCGAATAATAGGCGCTCCTAATTGACATGTCTTGCATGTAGCCCGGAAGTTGAGGTATTCAACACCAACACAAAGCTCCATAATCATCTCCAAAACATTAAACGGAATATTTAGAAGATATGATTCATTAATATATCCTTCATTCTTCATGCTACTAATATCAAGCATGATGCTATCTCCATTATTACCCTCTACTGGTTTAGAATCATCAGCTCTACCCTTGATTTCCCCATGATCAAGTGGTAACCTACACGACAAATATATACACAATAAAGAATGTTTTCATCTATTCTACGTGGAGGGCAGGATTCTAGTAAAAATAGTGAACTTGTTTTGGCTTCTATGTGATCTGCTACTCTTAGTAACGGATGTGACTGTTGTGGCAAAAAAATGTAGTTTTTTTTTCTTTGGTTCGTAGGTAATCTGTTAGGTTGTGTCACGTCCGCTACTAGGAGTGGCAATCACTAGAAACCAAAACAACTTTATTTTTCGCATGAATTGTACCATATAATCATACATAAGCAAATAACATATTAAAAGAAAGGAAAACAATTAACCTGCTGCATTCCCATAATGACAAGTGGCTTGATGACACCAGACAAGAAGGCATAGAAGATAGAGAGATAATCTTATCTCTAACGTGTAGAGAGTGCATTGCTTCCCTATTTTGGCTAAGAATGTGTATATAACCCCCTAAGTCGGAGGCATTAGTTTTAGAGCGATAATATACCAAGTTGTCTTCATGAGCAAGATCCAAGAAAAAGATTGCATCTTTGAGGTCTTGTAACTCTTCCCATTTCATTCTAGTCATGTCCAGTTTAAATATATACACGCCACTAATTAATTCTACTTCATCAAAACCTAATATAATGTAGAACAATTGATTCTCGGTATTACTAATTCCTTTTAGAAAAGGGGAATAGGATGAATAACAACTGAATAAAGGATAAGGTAGATCCACAAATGGCAATATATTTATCACAACTTCTTCTTCATCCTTACCACTTTAATATCAACATGCATAACCAAATTCCCACACCATTCAGAATTCAAGGCGTATAATTCGCCGTTGCAACAAGTTAGGCCATACAAGAAACTATGAAGGGGGAACTCCATGCTCTTCAACTCTCTAGCGTATGACATTACGCTCCATCCTAACCTACAGTCCAGTCTATAAAAAACAAAGCTACGTTTTTTATATCTACTTAACAGGAGAAGTGATCTGGGATCGTCAGGAGGAGACGACAAACAACATTCGTCGATTGATTCACAACCTACATCTTCCATATCAATCAAGGGAGGGAGATGTATGACCTTACAAGTCATGGGGTTCCAAATAGACCACATGTCGTCGTCGTTATTCGAGAGAATCACCCAGCCATGAAAACAACCTCGGATACGTCCCTCGGGGATTTGGAGCTGGGATCCTTTGTCATCTTCCGGTTCCAGATTCTGAAGAACCAACGAGCAGGGATACTTTGGATCCATCTAATTAAGATCTTCAATTCGTTAGTAATGAAAAACACACACATAAACAAATTAAGTCTTACCGATCGATTTAACAAGAAAGATAAGTTGTTTGATCATACAAGATAAACAATAAATATAAACTAAATTACTATCAGTATAGTTGAATGAATCTTTAAGATCATACCTCAAACCTACGGCCGCAACTGACTTCGATCAAAACTTCAAAATAAGACGTAGCTAATGCTGCTTCTTTTTTTCTTCAAATATATAGGGATAGGTTTCCTATTTCAAGTCTAATTCAAGTTTTTGTTATTTACCCATCGAAATTAAATAAAATTGTATTTAATGTATATTTGAATTTAAAATTATCATTATCTTCCTATTCCAAGTCTAATTCAAGTTTTTGTTATTTACCCATCGAAATTAAATAAAATTGTATTTAATGTATATTTGAATTTAAAATTATCATTATCTTCCTATTCCAAGTCTAATTCATGTTTTTGTTATTTACCCATCGAAATTAAATAAAATTGTATTTAATGTATATTAGAATTTAAAATTATCATTATCTTCCCATTGGCAATTAATTATTTATAATACTATTTTTCAAGGCTGCATATAATAAATAGTTTTAATTGAATGCGCGCTTGCTTTATCTTTGAGATACCGTAATATATATATATATATATATATATATATATATATATATATATATATATATATATAGAGGGAGGTTCCCTTACAAATTAATTTTTCCCTAAGTATGCTAAGAAGTAATCCTAGCCTTCTAATTATCTAATTAAGGGCTAAGATTAAAGTGTAGAAAAAATAAGTAATCAAGGGTAATTTGGGTATTTTATTACATTACCCACAATTGTTGACTTTTTAAAATTTCCCCCCTATTTTTTTAAATGCTAATAACTTTTTCATACGACGTTATTTTTTTAAATAAATTACACCATAAAATCAAGCATTTTTTTCTCTTTAATTTGAGTATAGTATTACTATAGTTTTTTTTTAAAAAAATCAAATTATGTGACGTTGTGCTACATTTTTAACGTTTTTGTGCTGCATTTCATAAAACAGCACAAGGCTGTGCTGTATTTCATAAAACAGCACAAGGCTGTGCTGCATTTTATAAAACAGCACAAGGCTGTGCTGCATTTCATAAAACAGCACAAGGCTGTGCTGCATTTCATAAAACAGCACAAGGCTGTGCTGCATTTCATAAAACAGCACAAGGCTGTGCTGCATTTCATAAAACAGCACAAGGCTGTGCTGCATTTCATAAAACAGCACAAGGCTGTGCTGTATTTTATAAAACAGCACAAGGCTGTGCTGTATTTCATAAAACAGCACAAGGCTATGCTGTATTTCATAAAACTTGCACAAGGCTGTGCTGCATTGCATAAAACAGCACAAGGCCGTGCTGTATTGCATAAAACAGCACAAGGCTGTGCTGTATTTCATAAAACAGCATAAAACGCACGAATCATCTCAGAAAAGTGAGGTGAGAGTCCAGAGTTGTTTATCACTAAATACAGCACAATACAGCACAAAACAAGAAGTGATTCCAATCGAAATGAATACAGCACAATACAGCACAATACAGCACAAAACAAGAAGTGAATACAGCACAATACAGCACAATACAGAAAAGTGCTGTATTTCATCTTCTGTACTAAATCACACTAGACATCTAAAATAAGGTGTCACATATATTGATACAACAGACAAATTCACAGACAAAATAAATACAAAATTTGAAAATTATATTCAGAATTCACCTACTACAATAGTGGTTTGAGAGCTAAATCTAAAACAAGAACTAAAAACAATAGTAATCATGCTTCTCAGATAATCAACACAGCTTTAATTCTAAATTTTGTGAGCCAATTCCATTAATGGAATAAAAAATTGAAGAAAAATTCTTCCAATTTTGACTAAACGAACTCCAATCTCTACATCAAAGTCTCAAACATCTCACAGAACATGGTCTAAAACTCAATTTCGTGACTCATGAATGGAAATCCAACTCATATCAGCTTAAACTTTCAAAAACGCACGATCTTAACACAAATACAAACAAATCGATTTGGATTTGAACCATTCAAAACGCTAATCACATAAGCGAAACGAATCAAACGACTAGAAACAGCAAACACACATACAAATCAAACCCTAGACCTCAATTTCAAAGATGTAATACACACATGTAATAAACAAGCTACAACACAGTATGATTAAACATGGTGGAATTCAGTGGAATCCAGTTGCCAGAGGAATAAAGAAAGTGAAAACCCACCGATTCTACCAGCAGAAGAACAGAGTTTCAAGGTCTTGAAGAGAGAGACAGAGAGAGAGAGAGAATAAAGGGTTTGAGGGATTTGAAGGGAGAAAGTGATGGGAAGAAGAGGAGAAGTAAAGGGTTCAAGAAACAGGGGAAAGGGTGTTCGATGAAATGCGTGAATGAGAAGAAGTTGAAGGGTATGGAACAAAAGCTTCAGGTGGGAGAAGTTTGTGCTGCATTTTGATTAAATACAAATGTTTTAAGACCATAATGCCTCTTTAACCCTAATTTGAAGAGTGCCACATGTAATCCCCTTATTCCTTCTTAGGCAACTTAGGTAACTAATTATTCTTAGTTGAACCTCTACCTATATATATATATAGGTAGAGGTTTTAATAAGAAATAATTTTTGCCTAAGTATGCTAAGAAGGAATAAGAAGATGACATGTGGCACTCTTAAATTAGGGTTAAAGGGCATTATGGTCCTAAAACGCACTCATTAGTCCCGTTTGTATTTCATCAAAATACAGCACAATCTGTAACCAACCACCATCTCCCCCAACCATCTCCCTCCATCACATCCGATCGATTGGGGCTTCAATCGAGCAGGTGGTTAAAGCACATCCGATCGATTAGGGCTTCATCGAGCAGGTGGTTAAAGCTTCAAACGAGAAGGTGGTTAGGGCTTCAATCGAGCAGGTCTACCTTCAGCACATTGGCACAGGTGAATCCTCTCCTCTGCTTCGATCTTCTCTCCGATCTCATATCCTCCATTGATGAAGAGCCCAAGGTCGGTGTATCTAACTATCTATGACTCTGTACGGTTGATTGTGATTGTGTGATTTGTTTCGCTTCAATACTGATACGGTGATTTTATTCGTTAACGGTTCTAAAAAGTCCGTGTATCTAACCGATCTCATATCCTCCATTGATGAAGAGCCCAAGGTCTGTGTATCTAACTATTTATGAAAGCTGTGCTGTTTTATGAAATATAGCACAGCTTTGTGCTGTTTTATAAAATACAGCACAACAGCACAGCTTTGTGCTGTTTTATAAAATACAGCACAGCTTTGTGTTGTTTTATGAAACACAGCACAGCCTTGTGCTGTTTTATGAAACACAGCACAGCCTTGTGCTGTTTTATGAAACACAGCACAGCCTTGTGCTGTTTTATGAAACACAGCACAGCCATGTGCTGTTTTATGAAACACAGCACAGCCTTGTGCTGTTTTATGAAACACAGCACAGCCTTGTGCTGTTTTATGAAACACAGCACAGCCTTGTGCTGTTTTATGGAACACAACATAGCCTTGTGTTGTTTTATGGAACACAGCACAGCCTTATGCTGTTTTATGGAACACAGCACAGCCATGTGCTGTTTTATGAAACACAGCACAGCCTTGTGCTGTTTATGAAACACAGCATTATCTTGTGCTGTTTTATGAAACACAGCACAGCTTGTGCTGTTTTATGAAACACAGCACAGCCTTGTGCTGTTTTATGAAACACAGCACAGCCTTGTGCGGTTTTATGAAACACAGCACAGCCTTGTGCTGTTTTATGAAACACAGCACAGCCTTGTGCTGTTTTATGAAATACAGCACAGCTTTGTGCTGTTTTATAAAATGCAGCACAAAACGTTAAAAATGTAGCACAACTTCACATAATTTGATTTTTTTTTATAAAAAAACTATAGTAATACTATACTCAAATTAAAGAGAAAAAAATGCTTGATTTTATGGTGTAATTTATTTAAAAGAATAACGTCGTATGAAAAAGTTATTAGCATTTAAAAAAATAGGGGGGGAATTTAAAAAGTCAACAATTGTGGGTAATATAATAAAATACCCAAATTACCCGTGATTACTTATTTTTTCTACACTTTGATCTTAGCCCTTAATTAGATAATTAGAAGGCTAAGATTATTTCTTAGCATACTTAGGCAAAAATTATTTTTTAGGGGAACTTCCCTCTATACATACATATATATATATATATATATATATATATATATATATATATATATATATATATATATATATAGGATCAGGATCATTACAGAACCATTTTTATTTTCAAAACTAAAAGAACCATTGATTTACATAAATGTAAATTATAAACCATTTATTTACATAAATGTAAGTTAAACCTGGTGATATTTAGTTGTTTTTTATATTTTATTGTTCATGTCTGATATACACATATGTAAAACAGGTCAAGTATTATCAGACTTAATATACATTTATGTAAATCAATGGTTCTGTAGTTCTAAAAATAAAAAAGTGGTTCTGTAATGATCCTAACCCTATATATATATATATATATATATATATATATATATATATATATATATATATATATATATATATATATATATATATATATATATATATATATATATATAGAGGGAGGTTCCCCTAAAAAATAATTTTTCCCTAAGTAGGCTAAAAAGTAATCTTAGCCTTCTAATTATCTAATTAAGGGCTAAGATCAAAGTGTAGAAAAAATAAGTAATCAAGGGTAATTTGGGTATTTTATTATATTACCCACAATTGTTGACTTTTTAAAATTTCCCCTATTTTTTTAAATGCTAATAACTTTTTCATACGACATTATTTTTTTAAATAAATTACACCATAAAATCAAGCATTTTTTTCTCTTTAATTTGAGTATAGTATTACTATAGTTTTATACAAAAAAAAACAAATTATGTGAAATTGTGCTACATTTTTAATGTTTTTGTGCTGCATTTTATAAAACAGCACAAAGCGGTGCTGTATTTCATAAAACAGCACAAAGCCGTGCTGTATTTCATAAAACAGCACAAAGCCGTGCTGTATTTCATAAAACAGCACAAAGCCGTGCTGTATTTCATAAAACAGCACAAAGCCGTGCTGTATTTCATAAAACAGCACAAAGCCGTGCTGTATTTCATAAAACAGCACAAAGCCGTGCTGTATTTCATAAAACAGCACAAAGCCGTGCTGTATTTCATAAAACAGCACAAAGCCGTGCTGTATTTCATAAAACAGCACAAAGCCGTGCTGTATTTCATAAAACAGCACAAAGCCGTGCTGTATTTCATAAAACAGCACAAAGCCGTGCTGTATTTCATAAAACAGCACAAAGCCGTGCTGTATTTCATAAAAAAGCACAAAGCCGTGCTGTATTTCATAAAACAGCACAAAGCCGTGGTTTATTTCATAAAACAGCACAAAGCCGTGCTGTATTTCATAAAACAGCACAAAGCCGTGCTGTATTTCATAAAACAGCACAAAGCCGTGCTGTATTTCATAAAACAGCACAAAGCCGTGTTGTATTTCATAAAACAGCACAAAGCTGTGCTGTACTGTTAGATTGACATTAGATCGAACAGTTGGTGTGCCCTAACCGTGAGCTTGCGAACAGTAATGAAATCAATCCGAATCTTCTTCCTGTACTCCAAATCTGACTTGTTACATCATTGAATCGAGAACATAATAATCAGAACATAATAATCGAGACTCAAATTCATAATCAGAACATAATAATCGATCAATCGATGAACTAGAGCCTCTGATTTGTTACATCATTGAATCGATGCAATGGTGGAGCTGTGGTTACCTGGTGGTGTCGAAGAGAGTGCCGCCGGAGAGGACGACGGAGAAGGAGCCGTGGGCGGCGATGGATGTGGCGGAGAGATCAGAGATGTATATAGCAAGAGCAGCGGCGGTGGCTTCTTTCGATTGGAATCGGAGGATTTTAGGCGCCATTGTTGTTCATCAGATATCAGTTGTGAGTTTGTGATGAACACACATATTAACAGTTCAAAATGAAGAAGAAAGGGGGTAGGTAGTATGATGATATGATGTATTTAATAAAACAGCACATTATATTCGAATTTGTGCTGCATTTTGATAAAATACAAAAGGGACTAATGAGTGTGTTTTATGACCATAATGCCCTTTAACCCTAATTTGATGAGTGTCACATGTAATCTCCTTATTCCTTCTTAGCCTACTTAGGCAACTAATTATTCTTAGTTGAACCTCTACCTATATATATATATATATATATATATATATATATTATATATATATATATATATATATATATATATATATATATGGAGAGGTTCTACTAAAAAATAAATTTTGCCTAAGAATGGTAAGAAATGATCTTAACCTTCCATTTCTTAATCAATGTCTAAGATGATAATGTTATTAATAAAAGATGGAAGGGTATTTTGTGTATGTAACCACTTTTGTTGACTTTTTTGAGTTTCCCCCAATTTTTTAAACGTTTATAACTTTTTCATGCTAAATTATTTTTTAAAAAATTGCACCATAAAATCAAGTATTTTTTTCTCTTTAAATTGAGTATAGTATTGCTATACTTTTTTTATAAAAAAACAAATTAGGTGAAATTGTGCTGCATTTTAACGTTTTTGTGCTGTATTTTATAAAACAACACAGGGTTGTGCTGTATTTCATAAAACAACACAGGGTTGTGCTGTATTTCATAAAACAACACAGGGTTGTGCTGGATTTCATAAAACAGCACAGGGTTGTGCTGGATTTCATAAAACTGCACAGGGTTGTGCTGGATTTCATAAAACAGCACAGGGTTATGCTGGATTTCATAAAACAGCACAAAATTATTAATAGACCAAAATACTCTTTAATCTTATTTTCTAGTTTTGCCACATGTCACCACCTCATTTTCTTCTTAGCCTTCTTAGGCAAAATATATTTTTTAATGGAACCTCCCCCTATATATATATATATATATATATATATATATATATATGAGTGTGTATATATATATATATGTATGTATGTGTGTGTATATATATACATATATGTATATATATACATATATGTATATATATATATGTATATATATATTTACATATATGTATATATATATGTATATATATATATACATATATGTATATATATATATGTATATATATATATATGTATGTATGTATGTGTGTATATATCTATACTATATATAACTGTTTAAGAGGGGTATTTTAAGATAGCCTAAAAATAAGAACAAAAACTTCTCTAAATGCATAAAATACAACCAATTTTAAGGGTAAAATAGTAATTATATCAATATTTACGGATTATCCCCTTACAATTATTTACATAATAACCCTAGACTAACTATCAATTGCAATCAAAATTCTATCCTAATTTTTAGCAACAAACTCCACCAAATATTTAACTTAAATAAAATTCAAATATGTATCCACCAAATATTCCATCATAATTTATGTAAATAAAATTATGATATTTATTAATATTTTTATTTTGATTTTGAAAAAAATCTATAATTCACGTAAATAAAAATATAATATTTATTAATATTTTGATCAAATTGTCAATATTTTACTTAAATAAGATTCAAATAAGTATCCCACCGAATATTCCATCCTAATTTTCGTAAATGTATCCCATCGAATATTCCATCCTAATTTACGTAAACAAAATTATTATATTATTAATATTTATTAATATTTTACGAAAAAGATCAGAATGATGTTTCGTCCTCAACTACATATACGTCACGACCTGCAAAATGGAAAGAATATAATATACGATACTTTTTGAACAACAAAGCAACAAAAGTTTGCACCACCATTATCTCTCAAAATGCTCCATTTGTACCAATTATGTTTTACCAGTCACGTGAAATGATACCTTTTACTACCTTAAACCCCAGTGTTGGTCAAACATTACAAATGACAAATGAGAGTGATTATTGTAGTTTTCATGAAAGACGAAGAGAGGCTAATAGAAGATATTATGTTGCATTGAGAGATGGCATCCAACATATTTCAAATGGTATATGGTATACATGTTACGCAGATTCCGTTCAGTGACCAACCACCCGTACGAGATGTGATCATAGAAGAGGATCCATATAAGTTTGTTTATGACCATGTTCTTAAAGAGTATCTCAAACTAAAGGAACAAAATCCATGTCAGAAATATTCAGCAAAATGATTTAAATAAGAATTCCCTACCTTTTGTTGCATTGATGGTCAAACCAAATTAGCACCTATATATTGAAATCCATGTTGAATTGTACAAGCTCTTCACGATACAAAATGAAATTGGCAGAATGTTTAGGGCGAACATACGAGCTTATAACACCAGTTTTTCTTTCGCCTCGATGGGTGTCACGTTAGATGATACACTTACCAATATGAGAGATAGTGTGTATACCTTTCGTGCGCATAAAAGGATTTATCATAGAATTAACCGCTTAGTCTCCAGGGATGGAACACCCAGATATTCACAACTGTATTTCTATGATTCTGAAACAAAGTTAGAACACTGGCTCTAATGGCCAAATCTTGATCGGAATATTACTGAGATTTTGTCACGTGTACTTTCTACAAATCCTTATGTCATTACATTTCGTTATCTTGCGGACCTAGATCATTTAGACAACTTGTGACATTTCATAATTTTGTTAACTTAAAAGTTAACTTTGTTAGATCTTAAAAGCGCATTTTATGTCAATTCTGAAACTTTGGGGACTTAGTATGGTTAATAAATAGTTTGGTGTTTAACAAATTAATTTAAATAATAATAATAATATTATAAGTATTGCAATGTTGTTTATTATTATAAAACTTAAAGTGATGATAATCTTAAAAACAATAATTATTATTCCAATAATAATAATAATAATAATAATAATAATAATAATAATAATAATAATAATAATAAATAATAATAATAATAATAATAATAAATAATATCCTTAATAATAATCATATTCTTAATAAGTGTAACCTTGTAAATAAATAAAATAATATAAGGTTTATATTTTAGAAACTTGTAATTAATTAGTTTATGCATAAAATATTAACATTTAAACTGCAGGGACTAAAGTGTAAATTATTTAAAAACTAAAATCTAACATTTGGGCACCAAATAACCTATTTGAAACCGCAGGGGCCAAAGCTGTAATTTTTTTTAAAACCAACCCCCCTTCTTTCACCATCCCCGTAATTCCGGCGGGTGCCTCCGGCCGAACTCCGGCAAAGGCCAAAACGACCTTTTGGCCGCGGTTATGACCTAAAAACCGACCCAAAACCTTTCGCGTACGTGATTAGAAATTGATTAACTATTAAATTGGGTTTAAGACATCGGTTTCTAGCTTATCGGTTTCAAAACCGAACCACATTAAACAACATAGTCATTTGAGCATTAAACTGTAATTATAACCAAATTAACTCGACCTAATTGAACGTTTATCTGTTTCTAAATCATTACAACTCTCAATTCCATCTGAAACAAACACAAACATAGAATTCGAGTGTCCTCTCCCGTTCGTGATCTGCTCCACACCCGAACACCAACCTACGGACTTCAGGACTTGAAATTAACAGAGGGCTTTTGACCATTTTCCTCATTAGAAGCTTTCTGCACATTGAAAGATTAACACCATCAATTGCTCATTAATCGGGACCCTCTTCAGTCGCGGCTGAGCTTCGGTTGTTCTTATCATGAACACATTACAAATCGGGTAATCAAAGTTATGCACATGCTCGAAAATACATGGGGAATCAAAGCCCCATGATCGTTTCTGTAATCGTTGTCGATTTAATGTTCAATTTGATGAAGAAATCAAACTAGGGTTCTAAGATTTTGGGGGATTCTTGTAACCGTGCTTATATAATTTAGAAACCGAGTGATACCGCGGCTTTATGCCTTGGTTCACCGGTTCCGTGCCCTCTTGCTAACCTTGAGGTCCCGGGTTCGAACCTGGGCGCCCTCAAGTATTTTTTAAGCCTTTTTAGCCTTTAAAAAATTATAAGAAAATTTCTAAAAATTATAAAAATCAATTTTATGAACTTTGTTTATTCACAAAGTGTGACACCTCACAAAATCAAGCAAAGAACATGGTGGGCTACTGTCACATTAGTGTGACAGTTCAGATGATACAGATGGATTTAATGAACAAAGTTTTAGAAACATTCAAGATATTCCTAAATCAGAAAGGAAACCTAAGATTCTTCTTGTTGAAAATCATGTGATGAACGGTATTAACTAGCCTCACGTATGTCTTATAGTCTGATTATTGTTTTAAACAATTTGCCTTCATGTACATGTTCCATGTGTGTCAATTAACTTTACGTATTTATATATATACGTATTGTTTTAGTTGAATTTATCGTACACGCGTTGTGTTAATAATAAAAATAATCGGAATAATAATAATAATAATAATAATAATAATAATATAATATAATAATAATAATAATAATAATAATAATAATGATAATAATAATAATAATCATAATAAATAATAATAATGATAATAAAAATAATCATAATAATAATGATAATAATAATAATCATAATGATAATAATAATAATAATAATAATAACAATAATAAATAAATAAGTGCAGGGGGTATCTTATAATTTCTAAAACTTCAAAGAAACTTTATACATAAAATGATGGAAAATAAAACCCGAGGGACCATTCGTGTAAATTTTAAAATTTCAAAAGCCACCCCCGATCACCCCCGATTTTCCGGCCGCCGTCCGGCCAAAAATCCGGCGAACTCCAGCGACCCCCGAAACAACCACAAACATCCATTTTCAACCCCGAAACCGGTTCCAATTCATTCGTGAACAAGATTCGAAGCAATCAACATGTTTAATCATTCAAATTACAGCTTCTAGAACCACTAATCGATCCCTTTCACTTTCGGCCGAAGTGCGACACTAAATCGAGCACTAAACACTAAAATAAACAAAAGAAAACGCATATTCTTGATCATTTTGTCGTTTCCAATCTTCCACTGAGTTTAAATTGGTATAAAACGCACGCAATCGTAGAATTCAGTCTTCACCCTCATTCTCGACCTGCAACTCGATCAACAGCCACCCTTCGACCCATATACACTGCAATTAACATAGGGCTTTCAATCCTCAACCTCATTCAAAGCTTCCTGTACAATTAATTTGAGTTCCATCATTGTTTGATCCCCTTTTCGATTTCGAAATAGCCGCGGCTTGTTCTTGATTGTTCTTAGCATCAAATCAAACCGAAACAGGTAATTAAACACACCAATCTACTCGTTTTATCATGGGGAACAAAGCCCCATGAAATTATACATTAACAGTATCAAAATCGAATTCAATTTGATCGAATTCGAATTAGGGTTTTGGTCGAATTAGGGGGAAGGGTTTAGTCTGCTTAAAAGAATTTGGAATCCAATATCATCGCGGCCAAGGCCTTTGGTTCACTGGTCCCTGCGCTCTATGACCAACAGAAGGTCCCGGGTTCGAACCCGGGGACCTGCAATTATTTTTTTTAAGGCTTTTTAAGCTCCTAAAAATTATGGAAAAATCCTTAAAAATTATAAAAATAATTTTTATAAACTTTCCTTATTTAAAATACTACATAAATATTTTCTGTAAATTTATTTCATTTAAAAACCTTAATGATCCTTATAAAATAATATATATAAATCATATAAATAACTACTTTATAAAAATAAACATTTAATTGTGTTTAAATATGAAATAATCACGGGAATCATAGAAATTACACAACATGTAATTTCACAAATTGTTTACGAATATAATTATAATTAATTTCTTATAAAATATATTTTAAATTAATATATAAATCATCAAATTTATAAACCCACTCAAATATATATAACTGATTGTGGACGTCAAACCGAACCGACTCGAATTCAATCAAACATATCAATTCGCGCTGAACATGTTTTAAAGGTTTAGTTATAATCATTAATAGGTATTGATCGTGTTTGATTATGTATTGCTATTCTGTGAAGTCTTTGTGCATTACATCAATTCAAGGTGAGTTTTGTGGCCCCTTTTTATGTTTATACAAGTTTTTACTGTTTTCAATCAATGGGGGAAAAGTATGCTCACCCGTTTTCAATGCTGTACACTGTATATTCTGTTTTCATACTTGAAATCAATGTGATACTGTTTTGCATGCATACATGGTGTTATTCTATGATTCTTACAACCATTAATTCTGGGTTAGGAACCAACGGATAGGTATTGGTAGTACTACTGGGTTGACACCCCCACCATTCGACGATTGGTTAACTTGCGAGTTACCAACACAGCTGCCAGCAATCAGGCCAAGGGTGAATATATTCCGTCTAATTTATATGCATAACGTCATAGGGTTTGGTTGTAAAACACATGTTATGTGGTTTTTGCTTGCAGTATGATTCCATATCAAATTCTATACAGCATCAATTACATGTTTTCAATTTAAACCTGCGGAACTCACCAACATTATGTGTTGACATTTTTGAGCATATCTTTTCAGGTGAACATAATCAAAGAGGATAGCTAGAGTTAGCCGAGACCCTCAGGATTTCAATAAGCTTTGCATTAGTCATGTATATCATTTGTATCATTTGTGAACTGTGTGTAATTTAGATTTGGAATTAATAGACTATGATAGTCGTGGAACTGACTAACCACGACACAAGTCACCATTGTGTCGGGCGACGTCATGACACGAGGATTTGCACATAATATGTCTCTGTAATTATACCAAGTGTTATGACGATCCCGTCCGTCGCATCCTCGTGTTTCCGCTATAAGCGAGGGTGTGACAGATTGGTATCAGAGCCTTGGTTATAGAGAATTAGATAGAGAATTTGACCTAGACTATAACCTAAGAACCATCATATAGAATGCATGCTAGGGACTGTGTGCATTTGATTTTACCTAAATGTCTTTCATGATTTGTGTGACACATAGACACCTGTATTCTGGATTTCCTGGCAAAAGGCCTTCGGGCTAAGGCAAGCGTATTCGTATAAATCTCATTGCGAGACCCGTTACGCTACCTGGGGATTTCTGGGATGAGTGATAAACTATGGTCAATACACAAAACTACAAGACAAATGGGTTAAGTGTATTAAATCTATGAATTTAATATACAAGTATGTTCCTACATACTTAATTTTATACATATACACGTGTTATGTGAACATCCCGAGGAAGACATTAATACTCTTAGTCTTTCTCCGTGGATACTTATCATTAAACATATTGTGCTTATGTGCTTATTTGCGATTACATGCTACAATTGGAATACTGGCTCATGGACAAGAGGACATTACATTAATTGTGCTTGTTAAATCTAAATAATACTATGATGTTAACTTGGGGTAAGTGAAGCTAAGGGTGATCACGCAAGGTAGATTACCATTACGGGTGCACACGTAATTGTAATTCGCCATGCATGAGAAGTCTGACTAACCTTACCATGAGGTAACAATCATGAGTATTACGCGTTTCTATTCTATACCCTAGGGTGCTAGGGTCATAATGCTAGTAAGTCCTTGTTGAAGGCAATCAAACATTATCATATACTCAAGTCCTGTCCTACTTAAAGCCTTTATAGTATTTCCAATCATGACAATTAACCTTAATCTTTATTGGACACTCTTCTACTTAGCATTTCAGTAACTACTGATTAATGCTTAGAATGAATGAGGAATACATGAATGTAGAGGAGTAATGATACTCTCTACCCACACAAAACATTATTATTTGAGTAGATGATAAGGAAAATTAAGATGTTATGTAACTAGTTTAAGTATTAATAAAGGTATATCGTGGATGTGGTGGGAACGCTGCGGGGAACCCTATATATAAGCATCACCGGTATACTAAGAACATGCTTAACCTGGGCTACATAATGATCTTGATGGACCGAAGCATAGGTTATTATGAATTATTGAGTGAAATCATGCGGTGACTAAAATTTCCATCTTTCTGTAATTAGAAGATGGCACCTAAAAGAGTCACACGCAAAACCAACCAAGAAGCTGAAGCCCCGCAAAATAGGAGAAGGGGTAGACCATCAAGAGCTGGTGATGCTCCAGCCGACAATAATCAGGAAACTGGCAATCCTGATATAGCTGCTATGATTGCTCAGCAGCTAGCTGCATTAGTTCCTACTATTGTGACGCAAGTAAGTGACGCCCTGCTGAATCAACCTCTCCACGGGGATCATAACACCAACGGCCAACATAACCAAGGGGTAGTGGATGATATTAGCATTGGTGGAATAAATGGAAACGTAACTGGCGTCAACCATACCAAACGGGGATGCACATATAAAGAGTTTGTGGCTTGCAAACCCTACAAATTCGATGGAAAAGGTGGGGCGATAGCCCAGACTAGATGGCTTGAGAAAATGGAGGCTGTGATCGACATCAGTGAATGCCTCGACAGCCAGCGGATCAAGTATGTTACGTGCTCACTGCAGGGCAGAGCACTAACCTGGTGGAACACCCAGGTTCAAGCTAGGGGAAGGGAATCTGCGATACAGATGACCTGGGATGAATTCAAAGCTTTGATTACCGAGGAATACTGCCCCCTCAACGAGATGCAGAAGCTTGAGCATGAGTTCTGGAATCATGCTATGGTAGGGGCAGGGCACGCAGCTTATACTGACCGATTCCACGAGCTGGCTAGACTAGTTCCACACCTAGTCACTCCGGAATCCAAGAGGATAGAAAGATACATTTGGGGACTCGCGCCTCAAATCTGGGCGATGGTAACTGCAGCTGCTCCTCCTACAATCCAGAGCGCTATTCTGAAAGCGGGCGCTCTCACTGACGAGATGATAAGAACAGGAGTACTGGGTAAGGGAGCGGAGAAAAGGAAGAGACTGGGGAAACAAGTCGGTCTGGTACAGGAAAGTTTCATAAGAGGGCCAAAATGACCAGAAACTTTATGGCCGTGACCCAAGAAAAGAAGGATTACACGGGACCGTACCCCAAGTGCAACAAGTGTAATTGGCACCATTCCCCAGCAAGGCCGTGTCGGGAATGCACAAACTGTAGGCGCTTGGGTCATTGGGCGAAGGATTGTAGGATTGCGCCAAACCTGGTAACGCCCATCAATGCGGTTAACCCCACCGGGAATGCCAGGGCATGCTATGAATGCGGAGGTCTCGATCACTTCCGAAACAAGTGTCCCCGACTAAACAGAGCACCCGGCCAACAAGGCAATAACCAGCAGCAATTGCTGGCTATAGCTGGTAATCCAGCCCAGGGAAATCAAGGAAATGCTGCAAGAGGACGTGCCTTTGTCATTGGAGCTAATGATGCCCGTCAAGATCCCAATGTCGTCACGGGTACGTATCTTCTCAACGACCACTTCGCATCTATATTGTTGGATACGGGAGCAGACAATAGCTTCATATCTTCTGATTTTGCACACATGCTTAACTTGGAACCGAGTAGGCTAGAAACTAGCTTTTCAGTAGAAATGGCCAACGGTAGATTCGTACAAGCAGATAAGATCATTAAACAGTGCTCCATAATATTAGAAGACCATGCCTTCAACATAGATTTAATACATTTCGAGCTAGGGAGCTTTGACGTGATTGTGGGAATGGATTGGTTGTCGAAGCACGGAGCCGATTTGTCGGGAGAAAGTAGTACGAATTCCCATGCCTAATGGGGAGGTACTCAAGATTCAAGGAGAACGACCAGGGAGAACTCTGAAGCTTATTTCCTGCATGAAGACGCGTCGATGTCTACGGATGCAGTGCTACGCACTCCTGGCTCATGTGGTAGAAAAGAAGAAAGAAGGCATCAAGTTGGCAGATATTCCTGTGGTGCGAGATTACCCGAAAGTATTTGCTGATGATTTGTCGGGTTTACCTCCTCTACGTCAGGTGGAATTTCGTATCGAGTTGGTTCCTGGAGCTACGCCGGTAGCAAAAGCACCATATCGGTTAGCACCATCTGAAATGCAGGAATTATCCAACCAACTACAAGAGCTATTGGAGAAGGGATTCATTCGGCCGAGTCATTCACCATAGGGAGCACCGGTTCTATTTGTCAAGAAGAAAGACGGGTCATTTCGTATGTGTATCGATTATCGCGAGTTGAACAAGTTGACTGTGAAGAATCGATAACCTCTTCCCAGAATTGATGATTTGTTTGATCAATTACAAGGAGCTTCGTATTTCTCCAAGATTGATCTTCATTCTGGATATCATCAACTGAGAGTTTTTTAGGATGACATACCGAAGACAGCGTTCAGGACTCGTTATGGGCACTATGAGTTCTTAGTCATGCCGTTCGGACTGACTAATGCACCAGCTGTGTTCATGGATCTGATGAATCGGGTGTGCAAACCATACTTGGATAAGTTCGTGATCGTGTTCATAGACGATATACTTATCTATTCTCGTTCGGAAGAAGATCACGAGAAGCACCTTCGAGCAATTCTTGAACTATTGCGGGAAGAGAAACTTTTCGCTAAATTCTCGAAGTGTGAATTTTGGCTCCAAGAAGTGAAGTTTTTGGGCCATGTGGTTAACAAAGATGGAATCCACGTGGACCCCGGCAAAATTGAAGCTGTAAAGAAATGGGATACACCCCAAACACCATCAGAAATTCGGCAATTCTTAGGATTGGCCGGGTATTATCGACGGTTTATTGCGAACTTTTCAAAAATCGCACAACCGTTGACCATGCTAACCCAGAAGGATAAGAAGTTTGATCGGGGACATGCACAAGAACAAGCTTTCCAGACGTTAAAGGAGAAACTGTGCAATGCTCCAATACTATCCCTTCCGGACGGAACTGATGACTTTGTGGTGTATTGCGATGCTTCACATCAGGGATTGGGATGTGTGTTAATGCAAAGAGATAAGGTGATTGCTTATGCCTCACGACAACTAAAGGTGCACGAAAAGAACTACACGACTCATGATTTGGAGTTGGGCGCCGTAGTTTTTGCACTAAAGATATGGAGGCACTATCTGTATAGAACTAAATGCATCATCTACACTGATCATAAGAGCCTTCAACACATCCTGAATCAGAAAGAGCTCAACATGCGACAACGACGATGGGTAGAACTACTTAGTGACTATGATTGCGAAATCCGGTATCATCCGGGGAAAGCATATGTGGTGGCTGACGCCCTCAGTCGTAAAGAACGCGTAAAACCACTACGTGTTAGAGCTTTGGGATTGACTATACAAACAAACTTGAAAGCTCAAATTCAAAGCACGCAAAGTGAGGCTCTAAAAGAAGAAAACCTTGCAGGAGAAGAATTCCGAGGGTTGGATAAACAAATGAATCACAAGGACGACGGCGTACACTATTTCATTGATCGCATATGGGTTCCCAAATGGGGAGGTGTACGTACACTAGTCTTGGATGAAGCACACAGGACTCGATATTCTGTACATCCTGGTGCAGACAAGATGTACCACAATCTGAAGGATTTGTACTGGTGGCCGGGTATGAAGAAAGACATTGCTCTATATGTGAGCAAATGCTTGACGTGTTCCAAGGTAAAAGCTGAACATCAGAAGCCATCGGGATTATTACAACAACCCGAAATTCCCGAGTGGAAATGGGAGAACATCACCATGGATTTCATTACCAAACTCCCGAGAACGCCAAGCGGGCACGACTCGATATGGGTCGTAGTGGATCGACTGACAAAATCTGCTCACTTCTTGCCTATCCGAGAAGATTATAAAATGGATAAGCTGGCAAGATTGTACATCAAAGAGGTCGTGACACGGCATGGGGTGCCGGTGTCAATCATATCTGACCGAGACAGTCGATTTACTTCACGCTTTTGGCAGACGTTGCAAAAAGCGATGGGCACTCGATTAGACATAAGTACAGCCTATCACCCCCAGACAGACGGCCAAAGTGAACGCATAATACAGACGCTTGAGGACATGCTACGGGCATGTGTCATTGATTTTGGTGGCAGTTGGGATACTCATCTACCGTTGATAGAGTTTTCCTACAATAACAGATACCATACTAGTATTGGGTGTGCACCATTCGAAGCGTTGTATGGCCGAAAATGTAGGTCACCTGTATGTTGGGCTGAGATTGGCGAGAGTCAGCTAACAGGTCCTGAAATCATACAAGAAACAACTGATAAGATTTTCATAATCAAGACAGACTTAAAGCTGCTCGAGATCGCCAAAAGAGCTATGCCGACAACCGTCGAAAGCCATTAGAATTTAATGTTGGTGATCGAGTGTTACTTAAGGTCTCTCCTTGGAAAGGGATCGTTCGGTTTGGAAAGAGGGGGAAATTAGCCCTGAGATACATTGGACCATTCGAAATCACAGAAAGAATAGGTCCAATGGCATATCGATTAAGGTTGCCACAAGAGCTTGGCAGTGTGCATGATACTTTCCATGTATCGAATCTCAAGAAGTGTTTAGCTGACGAAGCACTTCACGTGCCTATTGAAGACATCAAGATTGATTAAAGTCTCCATTTTGTGGAAGAACCTATTGAGGTCATGGACCGAAAGGTCAAGAAGTTGAGACGCAGTAAGATACCTATTGTTCGTGTGAGGTGGGATTCCAAACGAGGTCCAGAGTTTACATGGGAACGAGAGGATCAGATGAGACTCAAATATCCTCATCTATTCGAGAATGACACTCTTGGACCTAGCACCAGTTGAATTTCGGGACGAAATTCCCTCAACTGGGGGATACTGTGACACCTCACAAAATCAAGCAAAGAACATGGTGGGCTACTGTCACATTAGTGTGACAGTTCAGATGATACAGATGGATTTAATGAACAAAGTTTTACAAACATTCAAGATATTCCTAAATCAGAAAGGAAACCTAAGATTCTTCTTGTTGAAAATCATGTGATGAACGATATTAACTAGCCTCACGTATGTCTTATAGTCTGATTATTGTTTTAAACAATTTGCCTTCATGTACATATTCCATGTGTGTTAATTAACTTTACGTATTTATATATATACGTATTGTTTTAGTTGAATTTATCGTACACGCGTTTGTGTTAATAATAAAAATAATCGGAATAATAATAATAATAATAATAATAATATAATAATAATAATAATAATGATAATAATAATAATCATAATAAATAATAATAATGATAATAAAAATAATCATAATAATAATGATAATAATAATAATCATAATAATAATAATAATAATAATAATAATAATAATAATAATAATAATAATAATAATAATAATAATAATAATAATAATAATAAATAAGTGCAGGGGGTATCTTGTAATTTCTAAAACTTCAAAAGAAACTTTATACATAAAATGATGGAAAATAAAACCCGAGGGACCATTCGTGTAAATTTAAAATTTCAAAACCCACCCCCGATCGCCCCCGATTTTCCGGCCGCCGTCCGGCCAAAAATCCGGCGAACTCCGGCGACCCCCGAAACAACCACAAACATCCATTTTCAACCCCGAAACCGGTTCCAATTCATTCGTGAACAAGATTCGAAGCAATCAACATGTTTAATCATTCAAATTACAGCTTCTAGAACCACTAGTCGATCCCTTTCACTTTCGGCCGAAGTGCGACACTAAATCGAGCACTAAACACTAAAATAAACTAAAGAAAACGCATATTCTTGATCATTTTGTCGTTTCCAATCTTCCACTGAGTTTAATTTGGTATAAAACGCACGCAATCGTAGAATTCAATCTTCACCCTCATTCTCGACCTGCAACTCGATCAACAGCCACCCTTCGACCCATATACACTGCAATTAACATAGGGCTTTCAATCCTCAACCTCATTCAAAGCTTCCTGTACAATTAATTTGAGTTCCATCATTGTTTGATCCCCTTTTCGATTTCGAAATAGCCGCGGCTTGTTCTTGATTGTTCTTAGCATCAAATCAAACCGAAACAGCTAATTAAACACACCAATCTACTCGTTTTATCATGGGGAACAAAAGCCCCATGAAATTATACATTAACAGTATCAAAATCGAATTCAATTTGATCAAATTCGAATTAGGGTTTCGGTCGAATTGGGGGGGAAGGGGTTTAGTCTACTTAAAAGAATTTGGAATCCAATATCATCGCGGCCAAGGCCTTTGGTTCACTGGTCCCTGCACTCTATGACCAACAGAAGGTCCCGAACCTGGGGACCTGCAATTATTTTTTTTAAGGCTTTTTAAGCTCCTAAAAATTATGGAAAAATCCTTAAAAATTATAAAAATAATTTTTATAAACTTTCCTTATTTAAAATACTACATAAATATTTTCTGTAAATTTATTTCATTTAAAAACCTTAATGATCCTTATAAAATAATATATATAATCATATAAATAACTACTTTTATAAAAATAAACATTTAATTGTGTTTAAATATGAAATAATCAAGGGAATCATAGAAATTACACAACATGTAATTTCACAAATTGTTTACGAATATAATTAAAATTAATTTCTTATAAAATATATTTTAAATTAATATATAAATCATCAAATTTATAAATCCACTCAAATATATAACTGATTGTGGATGTCAAACCGAACCGACTCGAATTCAATCAAACATATTAATTCGCGCTGAACATGTTTTAAAGGTTTAGTTATAATCATTAATAGGTATTGTTCGTGTTTGATCGTGTATTGCTATTCTGTGAAGTCTTTGTGCATTACATCAATTCAAGGTGATTTTCATCCAACTCAGCTATAAGTTCCGTACGAATAAAACGCCAGTGATTTTCACCATATCCCAGTGCGAGTGCTATAGCACGAAAACCACAATTGCCGTCGGCTAAAACATCATCCGCACCTGAAATATTCGGGAAAAAGAATGATGGAATCCAACGATTAAACCGGAAAAAATTGTTTTTATCTTTGTCGCCCGGATATATGAAAACTTGGAACTCTGTTGAGATAATCCATCTTTGGCTCTTGATTTGGAAGACATGGATTGACTGTGCTGTAAAGACCCTTGTTTTGACTTCACCACCGAACTTGAATATGTTGGCGGAACTTCAAAATTTTCTCTAGGTTGAACATATGAACTATGTTTGGGGTGTCTAATATTGTTTCTTTTTGCTTATCTTTTTTAGGATGACCCCGTATATGTGTTTGGACTTTAGGAGGTTTTTTATCAGTTTTTGAAGGATGAATGAAAAATTTGAAAATATTAATCAAAGATTTTTTCACATTTTCGGGTTGAACAAGTAAATGTTTTGTCACCATCTCCATCTCTTTATGTACATCTATTTGAACCTCTCGTACAATATACGCGGGTGAAAAATCTAGCTTCCTCTAAAAAACATCAATGGCATCGAGCGGGATACATTGATCTATAAAATAATAGATTAAATTAATATAATAAAAGTTTTCATGAAAAAATAAAAAATGTAAAAGAACATTCACCTGTTTGAAAGTAATTGTTTAATTTACAAGCACATGGAAGACCACAGCTGGTAAAAAGACGGCAGCCACATGATTCTTTGGATATAATTAGATGATTTATCTTGTTAATCTCACCAACTAAGAGATCTAAAGCTGCAAAAGAAACGTTACCTTGCAACAATTTAAGCACTTTATGATTATGCTGCACCATAAGCATGATTTTGCTTTTGGTAAAACTTTCTTTTATAGCAATTTCCTGGGTAACTAAGATATTATTGATAAAAAGAATAAATCTCTCCAGGGTGCTATTGATTGCTTTCAGGTAACTTTTCAACAACGAATGTTGGCTCTCAACTCGGTTCGTTATGTGCTGACCGAAGTTATAACTTTTATTTATCCACGCCGACATAAATCTCTCTTTGTAGGGGTCCAACCAGTTATTTTTGAGGTACATCAGCACTCCTATTTAAAAAAATGTAGTTATTTTTATGTAAATATACATATATTTTTAAAAATAACACTAGAAAACTTACTTGAATGTTTGGACACCAATCTGCGATAAAGGCTGTCGTAATTATAAGCGTATATGTCCGTCGTTGCAGAGTTAATAAGTACCGACCACACATGCTTAAAAGCACCCCACTCTTCATTTGAAAAACTCGCCTTGCAATGTTTAGCAATATCTTCCGAAATATGCCATCTGCAAAGTAATCGAACAGCACCCGGAAAAACTTCTTCTGACGCTTTCATCAGAGCGAGGTCTCGGTCGGTTAGTATAACACGGGGCTCCATACACTTTTCTTCCAGCATTGCTTTTAGTTGCTCTAACACCCATCTGAAGTTGGCTTCACGCTCATAATCAATGAATGCGTGAGCAACAGAAAAAGATTTCAGGGTGGATGTCACACCAACCATTTGAACAAATGACATTTTATACAAGTTAGTTTTGTAAGTTGTATCAGTTATCAACACGTGTGGGTACGCACGCCATAGTGTGTGAGATGTGGGATGTATAAAAAAACCCCGTCGACGGTATTTGTCGGTTCATCTATGTGAGGAGTGTAAATATATTGATGTTGTTGTTGTATAGAAAAAAACCTGCATTGTGGTTTCACAAATTCTGGTGGACTTTTTAATTTTGCCCGAGCGTTATATATGGTTCATAACACAGACACATTATTAGGATTTTGTTCCCTCAACGTGCCTGGAATGTTTCGAGGGACAATATTTGCTCGGTCAGATTCTTTACAGAAGAAAGGTCATTTTCGGTGAGCCTCATTGCGTATGCATGTCCTTCCAGGTGTTCAGCAGGTTCATGGTTATGAGTATCGTCCACACAACTATAATCCATCCATCTCTCTTCATCTCGTACTTACCCTGCAATTCAAATTGACAGTTTGTTTTTTTTGGTGCCACTTTTTCTTAGAGTGGATGCTCCCTTATATACACCACCCCGATCATATTTCAACCAAATTTTAACCACCACACCATTCGAATTTCTTTTTGAACGTTTGGTGACAATAACAAACCCATTTTCTCGCCCCACGTTACTTGCCCAATCAACTAATTCTTCACGAAATGAGAAAACCTAATAAATTTTATATTTTTAGTTAGTTATTACTAAATGAAAGTAAAATTAAATATGATATATCTTATAACCTGATTCGTGTCGTATAAACCTATTTTACCGGAACCAGAACCGTCATTATCACCGCTACTATCGCCACCGTTATCACCCCCGTCATCGCCGCCGTCATTCCCGCCGTAATTGGACGCGAACTGTCCTAAATAGTTTGAAGCACCCTCATTGTAATAACCGTAACCCTCCTCAGGGTAATAGTTAGATTCCGAACCGAATAAATAGTTGCTATCCCAGAAAGACATCGTAACGTTAAATATTATTTCAAACTTATCGTAGAAATTTGAATTATGAAATGAATTTATAAACTAACGTTTATATAGTAGTTCACATGGAATATTGCATTCCGTCACATAATTAACACGAATATCGAGGAATATTACGTCATATCAAATAACGTAATAAATACAAAATTACACGACTATCGAGAAATATTACGTCTTATCAAATAACGTAATAAATACAAAATTACATGAAAAACGAGGAATAATATATCTCGTCAAATTATTAAAGGTGAAAATGGGACACGTAAAGCGGTTCACGGGCCGTAAGTGAAAGGGCTAACGGGCCGTGAAACGCTTAACGGGCCGTGAAAAATTAACACCGTGAACACCTTCACGGGCCGTTACGTTTTTGAATGACTGATTTGATTGCTCGGCAGTCATTACGGCCCGTGAAGGGCCTTACGGCCCGTAAGAGGACGTCCAGATATCCTTCTGGGCGTCTCTTTAGTGGACCCCTTTCAGATTCTTCATATTTTAATCTCTTAAAACCTAAAATCCCACAAGTTCTTCATCATTCTAGCTTTTCAGCTTCAGTTAAGTGTTAACCTTTAAAATTTCAAATTCTAATTAGGAAGATAACGAGCATGGAACTTTTATTGACATTCAATAGTTTTGTGTTTCGAGAAATGGTGATATCAAACGTTAAAGATGGATCTTGAGACTTCAAAATAATAAATATGGGTAGTGCTGTTGTGATTCCTTAGCTTAATTTTTACTTAAATATTAATAACCAATATAAATTATAAGGGATTTTTTTTAAATTTTATTTCTAAATTAAATGATCTTGATGTCTATTTTATTTTTATTTAGATATATACATATATATAGTTTAATATGTTATTAATAATATAACGTGGTTTGTAAATCTCGTCCAGTTTTTAAAACATCAGGTAAAAATCTGTTTGGTGCAGCCGGTTAGCCGGTTTGTATTACTAGTACCATCATAAATTACAAAAGATAAGTTTTTGACATGGTCATCCCTAATTTCATTTCAAGTATATCTATCATCTAACGAATCTCCTAAAAAGCTCTTATCTTTATACCTTAATCCAATTTAATAATAAAATAGTTGATAAAAAATATCAACATTCACAGCTATAAATGACTCCAAATCAAACATCTGTTCTCATTTCTCAGTTTCTCCCCCACCAAATCCCATTTCGATTCCCCAATTCTCATCAATTCCAATCAAACCCTGTAAAAAGAACACAAAACACATTTAAAGTCATTCAAATTCTCCAAATCTCGTGTTTTTTGTTAATTGGTATGGGATCTCATCTGGGTTTTCATCCTTTCTTTGCTGCCGATCATCTTCTCCTGCGATGTCGCCGGAAACAGGTCTCGATGATTTGCCGGAGAGTGTGGTGTGTTGGGTTCTTGTGCACTTAAACCAACAAGAGATTGAGGGTAACCAGATCATCATATTTATGATGAATCTTCATTCAACACTATATGTATAAACCAACACTAAAAATACCGATGAAGCAAGGTGAGATGTACGGTTCGAAGAGAAGACCGGCCGTAGCAGATATTTATTCACACCCTCTCACGTTCATCTATAATGCGATTGATTATTCTCATGTAAGTATTCTTGTACGGAAGTTTTTTGTTAACATTTCAATTTTCTCAAATAAAATTCACAACAATAATAATAACAAACCCCAAATTTGAAAAACCCACGGGTTTTTCATTCACGATTACATAAACACGAACTTGAATTCATATATCTATATATAACAACCCATCACCATTTTCAAGAAAAGAAGCCATTTTCAAGATTATTTCAAGATTATCTTCTTCAATGGTTCGTCCACCGAAGACAAAGACTCGAAAGTGCAAATACTGTAATTTTGAGGCCGAATCAACTCTGTATGGACTGCATGATCAAAATTGTGAAGTAAGATTCTTATTTGTTGATGATAATTCTGGGTTTATGTTTTGATTACGTGTTCATTTGTATCATTTGATATTGTTTGCAGAAGAAAAAGGAAATTTTGAAGACACAAGAATACGTTAGAAAGAAGATGAAATACAAAAAACTAAAGGCTGATTTGAAGCGGAAAGGAATGAGGATGGGTACTTTAGGTAAATTCAGTGGTATCTTTTCTACAATTAATTTAGAGTAAATTACCATTTGCATCCCTGACATTTTCTCATTTTAACCATTTGCATCCCTATAGTTTCAAAGTCTTGATTCGCTCCCTAACGTTTTAATTTTGTTCCCGTTTGAATCCAAATGACTAACTCCGTTAATTTGTTCAGTTAACTTTATGTGAAATGACAAAATTGCCCACCACCTCCCTTTTCCAGTTCTCTCTCTTCTATCTGAACCCTAATCTTATCTTCAATCAATTCATCACCCTCAATCCTCACCACACATTATCCCCAAATCATATCAAATCAAACCCCTTTAAATCATCCTCAGATGGCCCTCACTTACCTCGGCTCCAAGAAACCCACCACCGCCGCGACGGTAATGGCGTCGCCGCCGCAGCTCCTCCTCACCCAAGACGACCTCAAGAAGATCGCCGCCTACAAAGCCGTCGAGTTCGTCGAATCCGGCATGGTCCTAGGTCTGGGAACGGTGTCCACCGCCAAACACGCACCAACACATCCCCAAATTCTCCTCAATCTCCACAAATGATCGATTGATTGTGTTAAATTATGGTGTTTTATGTGTTTGATTTAGGTGATTCTGTGCAAGAGAGGTTCTTTTTCAGCACGAAAGAGGTGAAATACCCGAATGGAAATCGATCGAATCGAGCTACTGTATCTGGGTACTGGAAAGCTACTGGATTAGATAAACAAATTGTTAGTTCGAAAATAATCAGATCGTGGGTTTGAAGAAAACACTTGTTTCTACAGAGGAAAACCCCCAAATGGGTCACGAACAGATTGGATCATGCATGAATACAGACTCGTAACCCCACAATCAAAGAATCCCACACAGGTTTCTATCGAATTCTTATAAATTCATTCGAATCGATGCGATTTGAGTCGAATTTGTATGCCAATTTGGCTAATGATGTGTTTTTTGTTAAAACAGAGAATGGAGAATTGGGTGATTTGCAGGATTTTCTTGAAGAAAAGAGGAGGTAATGCTAACAAGAACGATGAAATTGTGGCTGTTAGTGATCTCAAATCGGTTGAATCGAAGCCGATTTTCTACGATTTCATGGATGCAAGGAAGAACAGAAGAACCGATTTGAATTTGATGCCGATTCCATCATCTTCGGGTTCGAGTGGGATCACTGATCAAGGGTCGGGGCGGGTCGTTGCTTCGGGAGAAGATGATCGAGGGCTGCTGCAAGAAGTTTGTGGTGATTGTTGATGAATCGAAGCTCGTGGATTACGTCGGAGGAAGTGGGTTAGCGATGCCGGTGGAAATCGTGCCTTTTTGCTGGAGATTCACCGCACAGAAGCTTCAATCGTTGTTTACGAAGGCTGATTGCACCGCAAAGCTTCGTGTTTCGCGGGAGAATGGTGATCCTTATGTGACTGATAATGGGAACTGATAGACTACTGTGATGGTGGTGAGTGGTGGTTATGGTGATGGTGATGGAGAAAGAGTGGATGGTGGTGGTGGGTTGTGGCGATGGAGATACGAGAGATGGAGAGAAAAACTCATAAAAGAGTGGATAGTGGTGGTGGGTGGTTGTTGTGCTGATATCCATTTTTGTTTTTTTATTATAAGGGGCATTTTAGTCTTTTCTACAAAAGAGTTAACGGAAAAACTCACACCGTTAGTCATTTAAATTCAAATGGTTACATAATAAAAACATTAATGATGCAAATGGTTAAAAATATAAACGTCAGGTATGCAAATAAAGACTTTGAAACTATAGGATGCAAACGGTTAAAATGGATAAAAGTCAAGGACGCAAATGGTAATTTACTCATTAATTTATTTGTTTTCTCATGTCTTGTTTCTTCACAGTTGCATTAAAAAGCTCTTGGGATGGGGAATATGTAAACATTCCTCTTGGGATGTTAGCACAGCAATCTGAGAAGGCAAAACGACTTGTGAATGGTTGTCAACCTGTGGTTGAGATTCTTGTTCCGGCAAGAATCAATGTTATCAAAAGAATTCGCAACTTGTGCTATTTTTTTGATTTTGGAATTCATCTTGATGATCTATCTGAAAATGGCAGTTATGATGACGACTTCATGCAAAGTTTTTTGAGCATTGACGAGCCAACCTTGTTCCGGTTGGCTTGTGCCGCTCGTAATTTGCAAATGATGAGTTTCTACGATCAGTGTATAAAGAGATTGTCCATGAAAACCCGAGCAATAGACATAAAGGGGATACGAGATATGCTTCTTTTATATGGGGAAGGACCATTTACAGAGGACGAATTCATGGTGTTAAGGGGGGTAAGTCATGGTCTTTTCACCTAAATCAAGCCTTTGTTTCTTGGGATTTGATTTTGTTCTTGTAGTTGTGATCATGTGATGTGGTATGTTTTGCTTAGTTTTCTTGTGATCATGTGATGTGGTATTTTGTTTTGCATAGTAATGATGTAGTGAACTGTAAGAACCAAATTACATGCTTTACATGCTTTATATATCGTTTGATGTTTCAAATCTCAGGGGTCTTTCATTCGTGTAGATGTCTACTAAGCTTGACAATAGAAGGGCTTAGCTGAGATTTATGAACAAGTTTGTTAAAATAAGCAGAGGGAGTGTATAATTAAACAATGGTAATAACCATGAATTTCGCAAGTAGCCGGAACCGATTTATAATAAACCCAACCTTTAAATTCATGTTACGTATTATTTTGTAAACTTGGGGCCCTCTATGTGTAACCTGCATCTTTCATTTCATTGTGTGATGTTGCTTGTTTACAGGCTAACAAATCTCAAGGTGGAGGGGAAACTTTAAATCCTTTAAGATCTGAAGATGCTAAGGGTATGCAAGTAAAACCTTAGTTGATCTTAAGTTAAATTCTATCCATATATAGGAATGGTGAAGCATCATGAATGACTAAAGTGCAATTTGTGTTTATTGAATAACTTAAAAATGTAATATAACTGATTTACTTAGACATGACAAATAATACATACCTAAGTAGGCTTGCTTTACCCCTGCACCCAAAAAACAACAGTAATGAGGATTAAAAGCAGATGGGGCTGCAATGATATGCAAGTTAAAACAGCCTATGAACACCCATGTTGAGAAAATTTGTTCAAAAGTGACTTGTCTAAGTAAACCCATCAACCAGTAAACTACAATTTGGGTTGAATGAATAACTAATAAATCTGATGTAACAGATGTACTTATAAATCAGAAACATTGCTTACCTAAATGGTCTTCTTTGCCACAATTCACGTACCAAACAAAAGGGAAAAGTCATCATCGTTTAAAGCATATGGTTGTGCAATGATATGCCATAATCGAACAAATTCAACCACTCAGGTAACAATAGGGAAGATGTGAACTTGCCTAATTCACTTCCTATAATTTCAGTGAATTATGATGTATAAAATGGTAGGCATTAGTTTGTACACTTGGCAGCCTGTATGTGTAACAGAAAATGGTAAAAAGAATCGTTTATAGAAAACTAACATATACATACAATATACCACATCTTGTTACTTTTACAATGTAAACCAGTACATACAGAGGACATTAGTACATTACAAAAGATATGTCGTACGCATGTTAGGATCTGGAGTTTATGTAACGGCTGACCTAGCTAACAATTAATTATCAGATTAACTCATCCAACATAGTCATTTATAATAAACCCAACCTATAATTGCATGTTAGCCATTGTTTCCTACACATGGCAGCCTTGAATAAAGGGTTGTAGCTTTTGATGTTCTACCATGAATCCAAACAAATACTTAGTGGAGAACCAAACATTGACCAAAAAGATCTGATTAATTCTTATAGGGGAAAACATTTGAGAAACACATAAAGATCTGATTAATTCTTTAATTAATGATACTTACTTGATAATGAACAAAAAAACGCTCTTTTGTGGAATCAACTTCTAAAACCTATTAGATTGGGATGCAACACATTAGATGTCATGCATAAAATGTAGATTTAACTATATGCACATTAAAAGCATAAACAGGGATCTTAAATAGAGGAACTATAATAATTTATGAATCAGCTAAATCCCAAATAAACATAATCCAACATTTCACTGCTTATTGTACATTCTTATGATGTTTTGTCCCCTTTAAGCTTCTTCTATAACTGATTTGTTCTGTTCTACGAGTACCATAAGAAGAGTATCTACTCCGTTGATCTCCAGTTTATCAACAGAGACACCATCTTCACCAATATAACAATGTTCAACACACAAATACATCAACAACAGCAATCGGATTGGATCTTTTTTGGCTTATGGAACTTATTCGGTCAAATCATCGTATCACCCCAATTAGAACCCTAAATGACCAATTAGAACCCCAATGGAACTTTTCAACACACGATTAAACACACTAGGGTTGAGATTATCACCGATTTCATCGATCAAACACATAAAGTATTTCCCCAATTAGAACCCTAAATGATGAATTGAAATGAAAATCAACAACAATATACTATGGATTCACTTGAGGATGTATATGTACATTGAAACTAATTACCTTATCCTAGCCGATGGTGGTCACGGTGGTGTGAAGGTCGATGGTGGTCGCGTCGATGGTGTGAAGGCCGATGGTGGTCGCGTCGATGGTATGAAGGCCGGTGGTGGTCACGGTCGGTGTGAAGGCCGGTGGTGGTCGCGGTTGGTGTGAAGGCCGGCGGTGGCAGTGTGGTGTGACGACCGGCGGTGGTCGTGTGGTGTGAAGGAGAAGGTCGGCCGGCGGTGGTCGTGTGGTGTGATTGTGGGTTTAAGGAATGAGAGTATAAAGTGGGTTTATGGATTGAGAGTAGAAATGCGGGTTATAGGTTACAAAAATTTAAAAAAATGACACATGAAGATGACAGTCAAATATGCGTGTCATCTTTTCTAATAATATTTTAAAAGATGAAAAATAATTTATGATACGCGTAAATGCGCGTCATCTTTTTTCGCGCGTCATCTTTTGCGCGTCATCTATTAACAGTTTTCTAATAGTATTGTAAGTCTTAGTTTTCCGTTTCTCTCTCCTAATTAATAATTGTATTAACTACTAAGAATTTGATTTAATTCATTTTAAGATTAAAAATATTTCTTTATTAAATAATTAAGAAAAGAGATCTTTGTATAAATGCAATTTATAAATAAATAACTTTTTAATGAATAAAAATCTTTTCTAAAACATCAAACTATTTTTAAAGTAAGAAATATTTGAAAACTTGTGTTGTTAAAAATAAATTTCTAATGAAACAAAAATGATTAAAATTCAAACTTTTCATAAGAATTTTTTAAAACTAGCACTAAATTTTAAATATTGCTTTAAAAAATTAAAAAAATAAAAGTTTAAAAAATTATATCAATGTTTATTATTTAGAGTTTTTATTCATACATAATTTCAATAATACCATGTCTCAATATATTACTTTATAATTTCAAAAAAATTTATTATTAAATATTTAATATCTATTTATGCAACACGTGTATTACACGGGATGCTAACCTAGTTTAAATATAACTTCAAAACACTTCTCAAACCTCTCCTCAACTTCTCAAACCCCTTGCCATCACCCCTCATCGGTCGCCTCCCTCCAGCCGCTTACACTGTCGTCGGCAACCCTCCCCCTCCCCACCGGCCACCTCCCCGTTGCACACCCCAACCTACCTCCACACCCTCCACCCTCTCCCTCACCTCCGACAACCATCCCCTCGCCGCCAGCAACCCTTCCTCTCGCCACCTGCCACCCTTCCTGTCGCACACCCCAACCCATCGCTCAGTCTCGAGTAAGATGTTTATCTTGAAGTCTGTAGAAGTTAAAATCAAACGGTATTCTTCTTGCAACATGTAGAGATTTGGTTCACATTTTCTTTTATAGATATTTGCAAATATGGTCCACAGACTACGACATTTTAGCTCTAAGAAAAGAACTATATAATAAGAAATAATATTTTATAAAAATCATAAGAACCATTCCTAACCTTAAATGATCCAATGGATGATATTTCAAGGGTGAATTCATAAATTTACAATTATTAGAAAAGACTGACTTAAATGAACCAGGGGTAATATTGGTAATTCAAATTCAACAAAAAACCACCATCCAAATATTTTTTTTTTGGGTTATTGGATTTTAATAATCCTAACTTTAATTATTGTTCGAGATTAATCCCAACTCAGGAATGTTTACAGACACTTCTAATTTTAAGCTTATTTTTCTGCAATGATCCCTTATTAATTGAGAGTTAACACCATTACTTTTTTGATAACGTGAACTACTTATATGGCCAAAACACTAAGCCGAAAGTTGAAATCAACTGTCAGATCCGTCAATCTAAAACTTCCGCAACCTGAAACTCATTAATCGTCACTTTCTGATATGAACCATTTGACTCGTTAAAGGTATATTTCAAATGACGATAGATGTTAGACACTAAAAAAAGACCTAATAGAGGTTGGATGAAAACGGCGAAGTTTAAAAATGGCTCAAAGTTAGCCACATTTCATCAAAAAGAAAAAAAATCTAATGGCCATTAACTCTCAGTTAGTAAAGAATCGTTGAAGGAAAATAATCTAAAAGTTGGAAGTGTCCGTAAACATTTGTTATGTTGAAATTAATCCTGACTAATAAATAAAAGTTGAGATAATTAAAATCCAATAACCCTTTTTTTTAACATGTACCCACTTCCTTCTCAAAAGTGACTCCAAAGGGAATGTAATAATAAAATCTTTAACATTTATATTATATTAACAAAATCTTTGTAACATATAGTGGGAGACACTAAGATTACATTTATTATAGTTCAAAATTCTTTCTACTTTTACGATTCAACACTAATTAAATATATAAAATCTATTGTATTTCTCAATAATTTTAAAAAAATTAATTTACAAACTAAACAAATTTCAAGATATTTTAGTTGAATCATTCTTTTTAAGTAAAGGCTCATGAATGATGAATGTGAAGATTCAAAAAATTCTCAATTCTTTTTTCTCGGTTATATTGTTTTTTACATTCTTTTTATAGTTACACCTGAGCATATAATTATCATAAAAAAACAAAACAAATTTCTGTTATCTATAAAACCTTTAATATGAACATAATTCATATAAATCTCCAAAATTTATTCCTACTTGTATTTCTTGTTTCTTTAAGCAAGAGAAAAAAACATAATTAAATATGGGGTAGTTAGAAAACAAACTAGTTGCAGGATCGATTTCGGGTGGTTTCTCTCTCAACTCACTTGTGAATCAACACTCGGCAAGCAGTCTTTAGGAAGAGTTGATCACAATATAACAAGTAACAAGCAGTAAGAAAATTAACACAGCAAGTAATTTCAAGGTACTTTTATATATTGCTTCTCAACTCAAAGGATTACAAGACTCTTGGACTCAAATCGCTTACATAAAGAGTTACAGGGAGAAGATATATATAATACTACCTACAGCCGGGAATACTTTGATTCCAGCTGGACACCTCTAACCTTACATCTATACTACAAGACTCTAGGTGAGGTCTTTCAGACATTTTGCCTGAGAGTTGGTAGTCAGGACATGTCCCTGACTTACCTTTTGTCACCAACTAAAGTTGGTAACATGTACTAACATAAAAAGGTGAACAGTAGAATAAAGTATGGTCAACAACATGGCTCTTTAGGAAGATGCCATACTGTATCAGAGGTCTGCAGCGGACTGTCAGGGACCATACTTTTATCTGCTGGACATAGCAATGTCTTCCGAAGGATAAAGTGCTTCGGAAGAACAACTTCTTCCGAGGGCACTTATACTTCGGAAGACTGCTTCTTCCGAAGCTTGGAATCTTCTTTGTCTTCGGAAGCAGACTTTGTCTTCAGCTCTTTCATCAGACTTTGTCTTCGGAAGCTTTCAGACTTTGTCTTCAGCTCTTCATCAGACTTTGTCTTCGGAAGCTGTTTTCAGCTGTTGTTCCTTAGACTCTCGGAAGATCTCTTGCTTGATTTCGGAAGCCCTTTGATGTAGTACCAAAAGTGACTATGAAGTGAATTTGGTTGCACCAGCCTTATCATGATCCAACAAACTCCCCCTAGGCTGATGCTACCAAAACTTCACTTCTCTCTTCTTCTCAAAGTTCTCAGCACCAAGGAAAGCAGGTGTCTATCAGTGTCTTCATTCTTTCCTGCTGTGATGCTGAGAATCTTGTACAAATCTTTGGTGGACAGAACCTCTACTCTGTCACCTTGGATTATGTGTACCCTTTGTTGTGACCCTCTGAAAAGAGTTAGTTGATGGGAAGTATAGTCATATTCCCATCGAACTATTGGTTCCAATTCAGGACCTTCCACCATCTGTAGAAAGGCTGTGCCTTTGGTGGTTGATCTTTCCTTGTCTTCCACTCTTTTCAGCTTCAACTCTTCTTCAATCTTGGCTCTTCTATTTCGTTCAGCCAAGTGGAGACCGCTGATGTAGTTTCTGATGTGTGCAGCAGTCTCAGAGTTGGAGGGATTGGAGAATGGCTTCTCTGCAAGCTCAGCAAGATCAAATCTGCTGAGGTGCAGTAGAGAAGTGGCATTGAGCCTGTTGGTTTCACCATTCTCCCTTTCCACAACAAAGTTGTGAGAAGGTTCATCGAACCTCCACTGGATTATTGCATTTCTAGGTCCAGGAGATTGACCAGAAATCCTGTCCTCTTTCCTGGTATCCAGCAGAGTCACCAGTCTTCTTCTTAGTCTCTTCTCCTCAGCATTGAGGATATCGGAGTTGAGACCAAGAAGTCTTGCAGCCTGGCCCAAGGTGTCTCTAGGCAATTCAAGAAATTTGCCTAGGGTGAGGGAGTTTGAAGAGTTATCAACATAGGTGATGTTGATAATTTCTCCCTCACAGGAGATGCTGCTCAAAGTAGTACAGTTAATGAGCCTTGTCTTCATCTCCTTTATCTCCTCAAAGGAGAGATGTTTAGGAGGCTGAGGGGATGATCTTGGTTGTTGTTGGGTAGGCTTAGGTTTAGTGGTTTTGGGTTGAGTCTTGGGTTTTAGGATGGGTAGTTTGGGTGGTTGAGGTGATGTGGTAGGTTTGGGTAGAGTTGTGGGTTGAGGGGTGACGGTTTCATCAGTGGGTTCAGGTTTGATGGGAAAAGGGGTTGGTTCTGGTGTGGGTTGTGGCTGTGGTTGAGTGGCTGGGGTGAAAACCATTCCCTTCATTCTCCTGTACATCTCCTTCCTTTTCCCCAAACGGATGTCAGCTTTTATTTCACTGACTATCCGCTGGAGTGTCCTTTCGGACATAGGTCCCACTTGCCTACCAGAGAAGCCATGTGCCCGGAGATAGTCCTTCATCCAGGCTTTGTCAGTTGACTTCTTGGTGGCAGTGACCTCCTTCTCTTCCTCCCTCTTCCTCTTCACCTTTAGCTTCTCCCTAGCAGCCTTCTTCCTTTCCTTCTCCATTTGATCCTGCTCTTTGTTGTGGAGCAGCAGGATCATGTCATTGTCATGTGGAGACAGTTCAGGAAGACTGAAGCCTCTTGAGAGTAGGAATTTGATCCTCTCCTCTCTCAGCTTCAGGGCTGCCTCCCTCTGCTCTTCCTCTGCCTTCTCCAAGGCCACCTGGCTTCCCTTTCTTGTTGTAGCCTGGTTGACCTCTCCAAAGTCACCAACTCCTCTAGTGGTAGCAGGAGTATTTCCTCATTGACAGCTCCAAGACTGATGAGCTGGTCAATGAGTGCTGTTCTTCTCTTCAGGTTGATTTCTTCCTGATTGGCTGCAGCTGCCTTAGAGCTGGCAGCTAGCACCTTTTAGTTGGAAACCTCCCTTTCTTTTTAGCCTTCTCAATCCTTTCCTCCTCCTGAAGCTCTTCCGCAGTCAGTTTTCTTTTGCCTTTGTCTTTGATGGTGCTTGACTGCGGTGGTTCTTGGATGGAGGGTTGTGATTGAGATAGAAGTTCAGCTGGTGCTTGGATTGGAGGAGTTTCAGAAGTGTCCTCCCTGCCCACCTCGGATGCTATGTCAGCAATGACATCTGTGATGGTCAGTTCCTCGGACATCTAAAACAAGCCTTCCGCAGCTTCTATTTCGGCTTCGGAAGATTTTTCTTGTTCTTCCGAGGCTTCCATATAGGCTTCGGAAGCTTCAGCTTGAGCTTCGGAAGATGAGACTGCTGCAAATTCTGTCCCATCTGTTTCAGTTGCTGGGCCATCAGTCCCCATTTCCCCTTCGAAGCTAATCTCAGGTTCCATGAAGACCTTAGGTTGACCAACTTCTTCCACAGTGGTAGAAGGTGCAGTCAGTCTTTGAAGCTCCTCAGCCCCAAAGTATGCATGTGTGGTGTCGGGGCTGGGCTGTTCTAGGGATGATCTCAATACAAACTGTGTGAACAGCCTGTAGAGATCTTGAAGCATCCTTGAGTCAATCTCCAGAAAGGATTGAGATGACTCAGGTAGGGTAATGATTTGTTGGGTGGAAATGAGTTGGGTCTGTGGTTCCATAGGTGTTTGTCTCTGAACTTTCTCCCCCTTTTTGGTAGCATCATCTTGAGAGCTAGATGAGCTAGAGAAAGAAGTCATTGAGACTTGAATTGGTACATGCCTAACAGACCTCTCCGTCTGTTTCTCAGCTAGTTTAGCCTTGAGAGAGTTAATCTCAAGTTGCTGAGTGGAAGTCCTTGATTCTAAGATCTTCACCTGTGATTCCAGGTTGGAGACCTTAGAAAGCAAGTACTGAAGTGTTAGTTGCATACTTCCCTCATCTTCATGAGAAGAATCATGGGGAGATGAGATAACATACCTAGTATGCTCACTCTCACCACCAGATGTGGTTTCTTGGCACCCTGGTTTCCTCTGCTCAGAGTCATCTCTTTCAGAGATGTCAATGGGCAAAGTTGCCGTAGACTCAGTCCTAATTATGTTACCACTGTCCTGAGAGCTCAGTGAGAAACTCTGAGTAGTGGCAGCTGAGTCTACATGAGTCCCCTCCACATCAGTGGGACTCACCTCAGTAGCAGGCTTCTGATGGGGGCTAGAGACAAGGGATCCCTCTTGGCTCTGTTGATCTTTCAGAGGGTGTTGTAGATCAACTTCATGGCCATGGAGAGATGTAATCTCTTCATCAGTCCGGAGTAAAAGGTCAGTGAAAGAGAGGGTGGTTAATCCTACTGACCCGGGACTTAGATCAATGTCTACAGGCATTGAGCCTTTGGTGTGGCTGTCCCTAGAAAGCTGCACAGAGGAGTGTAGAGACTCACCCTGTGGGCTAAAGGCTTGGGGTTCGGGCTCAGGGGTTTGAGACTGAGGAGGCTCAAAACCCACATTGAGGTCAAATGAGAAGGATGGTGTGACCTCCGACTGAGTGGGAGCCCATGATTCCACTCTAGTCGTTTCGGTGTGAACAGGAGGAGCTTGTTCAATCAGAGTAGATTGAACAAGGGTTCGTTTGGGGCGTCTCTGATATGTAGATTTGATGGGTAAAGAAGGCTTTGGTATTGTGGTGGATGTTGCTGGTGTGGGTTCATCACCTGTGGGGATAACAGGGATGTCACCAGGAGCTATGCGCTCAGTCATCGCTGGAGGTAATGGAGTGTACCGTCCAGTGAAGTTGGTGGACATCTTCTTCAAGATTTTGAAGATGGTAGGCCTCATATGTGGAACAGGAAGAGCAGCTGCGCAGACAAGCTTGCTTGGTTCCATCTCACAGTTGATTATATGTTGAAGAAATCGGGGATACATGAAGAATGTATCTCTGCTCAGATTGGCGATTAGGTTATTCAACACAAATCGTGAGTAGTTGAATCTGAGGCCTCTCACCAACCCATGAACTAGGCATCCTAGTTCATATGGGATTTGATCCCAACCCCCTGATTTATTAGAGAGGCAGTGCAAAACAATGTGCAGCAGGAACTTCCAGTGGTAAGAGAAGTTGAACTTGTATACCGTAGATCTGCTGACATCGCCTCCATATCCCATGAGGATATAGGTGCCTTCCAAGTCTTCCTTGGGGAACTCAGTAGGAGCCCCATCATCGTGAAGCTCGAGATGCTCCCTGATGATCTGTTCATTGATGACCAACTCTTGGCCACAAACTCGGGTTCTCAGGACTCGAACCCCATTCAGTACTGCAGTTTCACCATTGCTCCAAAATTCTGACATATGGTTGGAGTATATGGTGGGGTTAACTGTTAGTGCAGTGAGATAGGTGGATTCGGTGAGAAAGGTGATGATTTGGGTAAAGTCGACATCCCTTGACGAATCAAGTAACGCGACTTGGTTGTGCTGAGGGTTTAGCGCCATTGAAGAAAAGGTAAGCTTGAAATTTGGATGAATTTGAGGGTTTTACAGTGAAGGGAACAGTTAGGGCTGTAAAGTGGTAAAAGAAGATGAAATTGATAAGTCAAGATTATTTAAAAAGGGGTGAATAGTAGTATGGTGGTGGTAATAGGGTGACTGTTTTGGGGTTACTGTGGGTGGTACGGTGGTTTACGGCGGAGAAATGATGATGGCGGCAAGGATAATTTTAAATAATCTGACATTATCAACAAAATCTTTACTTTTTACAGAGTAGGGCCCAAAAGATATCCGTTACATATAAAAACCTTTACTTCCGAGGGTAAAACATTTCCGAAGGTAACTTTCTTCCTAGGGCAATTTCTCTTCCGAAGCATGACAGTGCTTCCGAAGGTAAAATTGTCCTTTGAAGGCATTTTATCTTCCGAAGCAAGGCATTGCTTCCGAAGGTAAAGCTGTCTTTCCGAATGGAGAGTTTTATAAGTTTCGGAAGTAGATCTGATATAGAATCAATCGCTTCTTCCGAGACCACAAACTCTTCCGAGAAGAAAATTTCCATTGAGGAATTTAGCTTCGGAAGATATTCAAGAATATCTTCCGAGAGTTAGTTCCTCTTCGGAAGGAATTTACACTTGGAATAGTTTAAAGATCTTTTGTAACAGGGCTTAAATTGTATTGACACAAGACATTACTCATTTAAAAAGGTCTTCAAAAGAGGTAGTTATTCAATGTTTATCATCCCAATTGCTGATATGAGATACTTAAATCTTTGTTCATCAAATGCCTTTGTGAACAAATCAGCATATTGTTCATTTGAGTCAACTTTGATTAACTTTATCAGCTGTTTTTCATGAATATCTCTAATGAAATGATACCTGATATCAATGTGTTTTGTCTTGGAGTGCTTCACCGGATTCTCAGTAATGGAGATAGCACTGTTGTTGTCAATATAGATAGGAGTAGTCATGAAGTTGAACCCATAGTCTAACATCTGATTTTGAATCCATAGCAGTTGAGCACAGCAGCTAGCAGCAGCAATGTATTCAGCTTCAGCAGTTGATGTAGAGACACAGGATTGTTTCTTGCATTGCCATGAGATAATCCTTCCACCAAGAAATTGACATCCTCCTGATGTTGATTTCTTGTCAATGTTGCAGCCACCATAGTCACTGTCAGAGTATCCATAGAGATTGAAATCACTATTTCTTGGATACCAGAGACCTAGTTTAGGTGCTCCTTTGAGGTATCTGAGGATTCTCTTTGCAGCAACTAGGTGAGACACCTTTGGAGCAGCCTGATATCTTGCACAAATGCATGTGGCAAACATGATATCTGGTCTACTTGCAGTAAGATACATCAGAGAACCAATAATTGCTCTATACTGATGTTGATCAGTATCCTCCCCCTCAAGGTCAGGGCAAAGATTATGGTTTCTGGGTATGGGTGTCTTGGCTGGTTTACAGTCCTTCATTTCAAATCTTTCTAAGATGTCTGAGACATACTTAGATTGACTTATGAAGAACCCTTCCTTCATCTGTTTCACCTGGATCCCAAGGAAAAAGTCCATTTTTCCCATGGAACTCATCTCAAACTTCTGCTTCATAATGCTTTCAAAGTCCTTGCACATTTGGTTGTTTGAAGAACCAAATATGATGTCATCAACATAGACTTGTACAAGCAAAATGTCTTCTCCACTCTTTCTGATGAAAAGAGTCTTGTCAATGGTACCTCTAGTGTATCCATTCTTCAGGAGAAACTGAGACAAGGTCTCATACCACAGCCTAGGTGCTTGGTGCAGCCCATATAGAGCTTTATCCAGTTTGCACACATAGTTGGGGTGCTGTGGGTCTTCAAATCCTGGAGGTTGACACACATAGATTTCCCTATCTATATCCCCATATAGAAAAGCACACTTGACATCAAGTTGGTAGACTGTGAAGTTCTTGGATGCAGCATAAGCAAGGAAGATCCTAACTGCCTCAAGTCTTGCAACAGGTGCAAAGACATCAGTATAATCGATTCCTTCCTCCTGGGTGTATCCTTGAACTACTAGTCTTGCCTTGTTCTTGATAATCAAGCCTCTATCATCTTTCTTGTTCCTGAATACCCATTTAGTGCCTATGGGTACTTGACCAGATGGTAGTGGGCATAGATTCCAGACCTTTTGTCTTCTGAATTGAAGCAGCTCCTCCTGCATCGATTCAACCCAACTACTATCCTTTAAGGCATCTTCTACCTTCTTTGGTTCCATCTGAGACAAGAAGCATGAGTACAAGCAGACATTCCCATGATGAGTCTGTCTTCTTGTTCTCACACCCTCAGAGACATCTCCTATGATGTTCTCAGTTGGATGAGTGTTGTGAATCCTAAGACGAGGAATCACTTCCAATTGCAGAGATAAGTCTAGGTTAGACATATTCTGATCAGGAATTGGATCACTCTGTCCAACTGCTGTTTCAGAGTCATTCAATGAGGACTGATTGAATGATTGAGAAACATCATCAATGGTTGGTTGTGAAGTAGTATTAACAGTTGCCTGTTCCTTCAGAATACCACTTCCCTCAACCTGGTGTTGTAGTGGATCACCTGAGGAACTTTGAGGTTGATCAAGTGATTCACTTGTTGAAGCTTCACTATTTCTGGAGATAGTTATACTGTCAGATCTGTGAATAGTTGAAGCTTGTTGCCCTTCAGTTCTTGGAGAATATGGAATAGGTCTGGGAAGCTCATATAGTTGACCTGCATCAGCATCAGCATCACTTTGAGCACCTGTTCCAGCTGAAACATTCTCACAAGATGGTTTAGAATAGTTTGGAAACAATTCTAAATCAAAAATATACTCAGGTCCATTCCCCTTAACACAAGGAGTGTGCTCATTAACAACTATGTTGGATGACTCCTCAAATTGTTGATTCTTAATATTGTATACTCTATAAGCTTTAGAGCTAGAAGAGTATCCAATAAAGATAGCATCATCCGACTTCTCAGCAAATTTTGCCAAGTTGTCCTTTGTGTTAAGTATGGTACACCTGCAGCCAAAGGACCTTAGAAAGCCAATGAACGGTGGCCTCTTGTTCCATAACTCATAAGGGGTTTTTCCATGGGGCTTAACTACAAGAACCCTGTTCTGCACATAGCATGCAGTGCTGACTGCCTCTGCCCAGAATGTTAGAGGCAGCTTTGAATCAGCTAACATGGTCCGAGCAGCCTCAATAAGTGTCCTGTTCCTCCTCTCAGCAACACCATTTTGTTGAGGAGTTCTGGGAGCACTATATTGTCTGGCAATCCCTTTTGAGTTACAGAATGAGTCAAGAACGAAGTTCTTAAACTCAGTCCCTTGATCACTTCTAATAATCTTAACCTTGTGATCAATTTGATTTTCTATTTTAAGAATAAAAGATTTTAAAGTTTCAGCAGTTTCATCTTTACTTCTTAAAAAGAATACCCATGTAAATCTTGTAAAATCATCAACGATCACAAGGCAGTATGATTTCCTTCCAATGCTCATTATACTTGTGGGACCAAAAAGATCCATGTGCAATAAGTGTAATGGAGTAGTGATAGAGTTAACACATTTGGATTTATGAGATGATCTGTGTTGTTTCCCTTTCAGGCATGCAACACAGTTATCTTTGCAGAAAAATTCCTTTTTAGGCAAACCATGTACCAAGTTATTTTTAGACAATTTATTCATTGTTTTAAAATTCACATGACACATGCGTTTATGCCATAGTGTTGACTCATCACTATCAGCTTTGGAAAGAAAGCATGATACTTCACCCATAGGAGAAGCCTTGTTCATATCTAGCTTGTACATATCCCCTTTCCTGGGAGATCTGAGAAGCACCAATTCCGGAGGAATTGTCATCCCTGGTCTGAGGATAATGCACTCATGTTCTGTGAAAAGCATTTGATGCTTCTGGTCACAGAATTGAGAAACACTTAACAGATTGTGTTCAAGCTGTTTGACAAAGTGAACTTTGTCAATGTTTATTCTGCCGTTGGATATACTTCCTCTGCCCGAAATATATCCTCCGGCCTCACCTCCAAATTGGACAGGCCCTCCATCAAAGTTCTGGAATTGTTGAAGGAGAGATCTGTTCCCTGTCATGTGCCTGGAGCATCCACTATCTACAATCCAGATGTTGTTGTTCTTGTCAAATGGATGTCCCTGCACATAAGATGAGATGGTTAGTTTTGTTTGGAAGCCCAATCCTTGCAGGTCTTGGGCTCTTCCAAAGATAGTGACATAATTGAACCAAAAGATATGCAATGGGGTTCAATAGAGGTCGTTGATGAAGAAGAGGTTTGTGGCTGCAGCATCTTCCTTGATCTTCCAATCCATCCTTTGGTTGATCTTTGAAGATGAGCTTGTTGAAGCTTTTGCAGCATTGTCTTCTTCCGAAGCTTCTCTCTTTTCGGAAGAAGATTTCACCACCTTTTCTTCCGAAGTAGTCTTCTTCTGAGATGGTTTCAAGGGACCCTTCTTGTTCTTCCGAACCTTAGAAGGTTTGGTTTCCGAAGCCACTTTCCCTTCGGAAGAAGCAGTTTCTTCCGAAAGCAACTTGGCTTCCGAGACTAACTTTCCCTTTTTCATCATTTGGACCTTTTGAAGTGGTCCAACTGAGAAGCCTTCTCTGACTACTTCTTTTCTAACATTATTTGCATAATGTGTGCTTGCTGGATTGTAATAACAATCTTTAGCCATGTGGTTGTGCAGACCACACATTATGCATGCAATGTTAGTCTTCTGGGAACTTGCAGGTTGCTATTTCTTGGGTTTCTTCTCTTCATCAGCAACTTTCCCTTTTAACTTCTGATTCTTCAGTAGGACAGGAGTGCTGGTACTACACTCCTTTCCTGAATCAGGAGTACCTGCCACTTGAAATCCGGCAGAAATGAAGACACCCTTTTGCTTAGGGTCAAACTTAAGCTTGGACTCTGCAACCTTCTTAGCAGTCCTTCTAGCAGCTTTAGCTCTGCTTCTTCTTGCCTTGGTGGTCAGGATTTGGTCATCACAGGTGGAGATGGGTGTATCCTCCTGTTTCTCCCCTGTGGAGGCCACTATTTTTGCTCCATCCTCTAGTTCCAATGGAGAAGGGTCAGCAGTTGGAACCTCTTGCTCTTCAGTACCACATCTAGGTAGTCTAATAGACTCATAAGAGTGTGGTGGAGCTATTTCACTGGTTCCCAACCCTTCTTTGTTTTGATAAAACATTTTGGAATGGGAGGTTGATGCAAGAATAGTTTGGAAGCTTTGCTCAGCAATAGCTTGCTTCCTGGCCTGAGCCTCAGCTGTAACTAACTGGGCTTGAACTTCAGAAAGTTTGGAGATCAGATCTTTGATTTGAGTCTTGTAGTTAGTCTTTTCATGTTTCAAAAGAGACACAGTTTTCTCTAACTCATCAATTTTCCTTTGATAGTCAGATTCAGCTCTTTTAAAGTCAGATTTTAGCACATTTAAAGACTCAACCTCAGATCTGATTTCCGAAATGTAATCCTTATACAATTTAACTTTAGCAATACAGGCAGCAGTACAAAGATGTTCATATACCTGATCATCATCTGTTCCGGCCATGAGTGCTTGAGCGGGAGTCACATCCTGTACCATGAAGCTCCAGTCAACTTCCTGAGCAACAGCAGCTGTTTCAGTTGACTTTTCTTCATGCTTGGGAGCAGTGGGATGTGTGGAGGCCTGTGGGGTTCCCGGGTTGTTCTTGGGAGCCTTGCATTCCCTAGCAAAGTGACCAAGTTGGTTGCAGTTGTAGCACCTTGCTTTGCTCTTATCAAACCCAAACTTGCTGTTGACTGGGTTTTGAGGGAATTGCCTTCCAGTTCTCTTAAAGAACTTCTTCGCTCTGTAAGTTAAAAGAGCCATCTGCTGGACAATGTCCATGTACTCCACATCATCTGGATTGAAGCACTCAAGATCATCAAAACAGTATTGAAAATCACCAGAGTGTCCATTTCCAGAGACAAAGGCACAACTATCCTGAAAGGAGTTGTGTTGAACCTTTTGAGACTTTGGAGTCTCAGGTAGAGTGATGAAGGGTCCAGTATGTGAGTTGTCAGGGTAGCATAGCAACTGATGTTGTGGTTCCATGCTTTCCCTTTCAACCACATGAAGGGCTGAACTCTGTTGGTTATTGGAGTGGTCAGAGGAGTTCTGCATGTTCATCTCCATCTGAAATGCACTTAGGATACCATACAACTCTGTGAGAGAAAGAGTCTTAAGGTCCGAAGTTCTCTTGATGACGACACAGTAGTGAGTCCATAACTTAGGAAGAGAAGACATGAACTTCCTAACTATGTCTCTGTTTTCAAGAGCTACTCCAATATCCGCCAGAGTATCTACTAACTCAACATACCTGAAGTATTGTTGAGTCAAGGTCTCACCAGCCTTGAAAGTAAAGTTCTCAAACTGCTGCTTCAAGAGATCTTTCTTGTTCTCTTGAGTTTCCTTGGATCCCTCATACATCAGCTTCAAAGCTTCCCATAAATCTTTAGCTGTCTTGCACTTCTTGAAGCGTCTGTAGACGGAGTTGGGGAGAGCAGTTTGGAGACAAGTCATAGCCCTTTGATCTAGCTCTATTCTCTTCCTATCTTCCTCTGAGTAATCATCAACATCTTTTGGAATGATGCGATTACCAGTGGCAGATGTAGTGCTTGGTATGAAAGGACCATTGATAATGGAGTCCCACATCCTTGAATCTTGACACTTGATGAAGCCTTCCATCCTGATACACCATGTGTCAAAGTCTTCAGGGGTGATCATGGGGGACTTGGTCAAGGTACCAGTTTCCATATCAGCCTTGGAGAGAGCAGCCATTTGAGTGAGTGGATTGTGGTGAGGAGTGAAAAACAGGTTGATTAGGATGGTAAGATCTCACAATCAAGAGCCTAGAGCTCTGATACCAATTGCAGGATCGATTTCGGGTGGTTTCTCTCTCAACTCACTTGTGAATCAACACTCGGCAAGCAGTCTTTAGGAAGAGTTGATCACAATATAACAAGTAACAAGCAGTAAGAAAATTAACACAGCAAGTAATTTTCAAGGTACTTTTATATATTGCTTCTCAACTCAAAGGATTACAAGACTCTTGGACTCAAATCGCTTACATAAAGAGTTACAGGGAGAAGATATATATAATACTACCTACAGCCGGGAATACTTTGATTCCAGCTGGACACCTCTAACCTTACATCTATACTACAAGACTCTAGGTGAGGTCTTTCAGACATTTTGCCTGAGAGTTGGTAGTCAGGACATGTCCCTGACTTACCTTTTGTCACCAACTAAAGTTGGTAACATGTACTAACATAAAAAGGTGAACAGTAGAATAAAGTATGGTCAACAACATGGCTCTTTAGGAAGATGCCATGCTGTATCAGAGGTCTGCAGCGGACTGTCAGGGACCATACTTTTATCTGCTGGACATAGCAATGTCTTCCGAAGGATAAAGTGCTTCGGAAGAACAACTTCTTCCGAGGGCACTTATACTTCGGAAGACTGCTTCTTCCGAAGCTTGGAATCTTCTTTGTCTTCGGAAGCAGACTTTGTCTTCAGCTCTTTCATCAGACTTTGTCTTCGGAAGCTTTCAGACTTTGTCTTCAGCTCTTCATCAGACTTTGTCTTCGGAAGCTGTTTTCAGCTGTTGTTCCTTAGACTCTCGGAAGATCTCTTGCTTGATTTCGGAAGCCCTTTGATGTAGTACCAAAAGTGACTATGAAGTGAATTTGGTTGCACCAGCCTTATCATGATCCAACACTAGTTTTACGTTGGAATTATATAATATTTAAAAAGCAATTTAAATAAATAGTAGGTACATGAAGTATGAATTTTTTGCCACATGACTTTTATGGTTTTTATTTTTGCCCCTCCATCTTATCAAGTGTATAAACAGAGAAATGAAGTTTTAGGCTTTTTTTACCCCTCTAATTTGTTTATAGAAAGAGAAAGTAGCGGAGGTACGATTATGTTTGGCCTAACCTGCTTCGCCTTGGTGGGTGGCGTCTGTGTCGTTTGTGGTTTTGGTTGTTCGTTAGTTGTATAGAGAGAGAGGGGTGGCGTCAATTGTGTTGTGACTCCGCCACCACCGGTGGTTGTAAGTCTACTCGGCGTGGTCTCTGTTGCCGCTCTGCCTCCCCTCTATTGTTAAGGAAGCGGGCAACGCTTGTCGCTCGATGGTCTTCATTTAACCCGAGACCTTTTGCGATGGTTGGCGCCGGCTTGCCCCGTGATGTGGTTAAGTTCACCAGTGCAATGGTGATGGTGGGGCTGCTATTTCCATCTGAAAGCCTTAGGATGTTCAGAGAATGTGTGTTGGTGCTCCTACCAACGGTGCCATCCGTTGTTCTTTAGGGTTTGCGGATATGGTTGTGCAGCGGCAACCAATTCGATTGTGCAAATCTGGTTGGCTTTCGTTTCCGGCATGTAGCCGTAACCAAACCTGACTGTGTTTCAAGTTTTTTGCGATTTCGTCTAAACTTGGGTTCATACGCGCAACGCGCGTGGAGAAGAAACGCTAGTTTTTTTTAAAGTTTGTTGACGAAACTATGCATTTGATAACATTCTACCAATCCTTTTTGTTCGTTGTCTCTATGGTTGCCACTTACCATAAAAAATCATTGTTTAGTCTTTGATTCTCATTAGTTTACCTCCTTCATATGTCATCCTTAAACGTCACCATCTTATATTGTTGAGCACACATAACTAACCGCTAAAGTTGTTACCAAGATTGTCATTGATCACCAAAGACTTTTTTTTTTATTTTATATGAATACCTGCATTTAATAGCTCAAATAAGTAAAACACCAATGAATACACGCGCGCCACACCTTTAAGAAAAATAAAGATTGCATATCTAGTTGATTAGTTAATTAAGAAAATGAGTTTATTCAAAAAACAACTAATATGTAAATGAAACTAGAAAAAGTGTCATTAAATTATTGAGTTTAAACTTTAAGATAAATAAGAACATCCCGTTCAATTTATCATCCGGATTAGGTTAAATTGTGGTAGTCATTTTGAAAGACCATACATACTAGTTTAAAATCATGCATATATGTGTATGGAAGAAATGCACTAAAATCATGCATATATGTATGTGGAAGATATTTGCATAGATGCATTTTAAAAATATGCATATATGCATATTTCCATGTGTGCATATTTACAAGTCTAAATACATTGTTATCATTATTTATTCACTGATAGTCACAGGAACCATACCTAGATTGATATAATTTATATTAATTACACTTGTAAGTTGGTGTAAACTAATGTTAATATCACTATTTATTGAGTCATTACAGGAAGCATAACTAGATCAAAGTGGTGAATCAAATTCAGAAGGGTAAATGGTCGATTGGTGTAAATTGACTACACTAAATTCAATAAAAGTATATTGTAGTTTACATTACTACCGTTTAGTTGGTCAAAGTGGACATCAAATTCAGGTGACAATGATAAAATTGAAAGTCAATCTACCATTAATGGCATGCATCAAACTCCATTAAAGACTCTAAAGATTCTAGATGATATAAAGTACGTGAAAAAGTGTTCTTGTTTACATAAACAACAAACAAACATTCAAATAATGCATGCAGTAGGTGTATCTCTGGCTCATTTTAGAGTTAAGAAAATCATAGCAATTAATAAATAAATGAATAATATGCATCGCGGGACTAATTAAATAAAAAAGAAGGTTATCTGCTTCATATATAGTGTGATAAAAAGACAATGAGTATATGATGAAGAAAGTTAGCCAGCTAGCTAGCTAGGACCAACTTGGTTGAATCCAAGTATGAGCATATGCATGTTGTTGAGTTCCAAAGAGATTTTGTTCCATGTTTTCGCCATCGGATGTGTGATACGTACACGTTGCAAGTGAATAGAACACTATCTTTCGGTTCTCTGAACGCAGTCGTGGGAAATAGATCATGTTCTCCGTTTCTCGTGTCTTAGCTTCCACACAAATGCATGTTGTATCACAAATATAAATCACATATTTTCCTAATCCATCTATTTTCTCCCATTCTTTTGTAGAAACATTCAACTTGAATACTTGAATATCTTCTCCAAACTCGCCCATTTTCACCAGTAAGAAATGTTCATCACCTTTCACTAGAAAATGCTGAGTGCGACTACTACTTATTGGGGCTTTGGCTGTAACGCGCCTCAAAGAGTAGTCTTGTACGTTCTCTATTTCTCTGATAATTAAAAGTCCACCATCTTTACACAAGGCGTAAAGATCCCGACCATGAAATGTTGGAAAACGAAGAGAAAGTGGATTTGCATCAACTAAAATCATACGCCAATATGGTTCACCTACAAAGTGGATGTAAACATGTTGTGAACTTTCCGGAAATCCAACAACCATACAATCAGGAGAAGTAGGTGGCGCCGAGAAACAAAACATGTTTACATGCACTTCTGGTAGCTCACGAATCTCACGTGTGAAAGGATTAATAAAGAACACCAATCGAGGGTTACCAATTCCATTCATCACCAAGGGTTGGACCATCTTTATCAGCAACCAACCATACATGGAGCAAAGTATTCGCATATCACCATTCAGTTCTCGTGGTGTCTTTATAAAGTAATTGTCACCAAACACCGGGTCTGTAAAAGTGATAAGGCCTTGACGATGGTTTATCACCACGAGCCATGGTGTCTGCAATCTACTTAGTGCTGTCGCCTTACTCCATCGAATAATAGGCGCTCCTAATTGACATGTCTTGCATGTAGCCCGGAAGTTGAGGTATTCAACACCAACACAAAGCTCCATAATCATCTCCAAAACATTAAACGGAATATTTAGAAGATATGATTCATTAATATATCCTTCATTCTTCATGCTACTAATATCAAGCATGATGCTATCTCCATTATTACCCTCTACTGGTTTAGAATCATCAGCTCTACCCTTGATTTCCCCATGATCAAGTGGTAACCTACACGACAAATATATACACAATAAAGAATGTTTTCATCTATTCTACGTGGAGGGCAGGATTCTAGTAAAAATAGTGAACTTGTTTTGGCTTCTATGTGATCTGCTACTCTTAGTAACGGATGTGACTGTTGTGGCAAAAAAATGTAGTTTTTTTTTCTTTGGTTCGTAGGTAATCTGTTAGGTTGTGTCACGTCCGCTACTAGGAGTGGCAATCACTAGAAACCAAAACAACTTTATTTTTCGCATGAATTGTACCATATAATCATACATAAGCAAATAACATATTAAAAGAAAGGAAAACAATTAACCTGCTGCATTCCCATAATGACAAGTGGCTTGATGACACCAGACAAGAAGGCATAGAAGATAGAGAGATAATCTTATCTCTAACGTGTAGAGAGTGCATTGCTTCCCTATTTTGGCTAAGAATGTGTATATAACCCCCTAAGTCGGAGGCATTAGTTTTAGAGCGATAATATACCAAGTTGTCTTCATGAGCAAGATCCAAGAAAAAGATTGCATCTTTGAGGTCTTGTAACTCTTCCCATTTCATTCTAGTCATGTCCAGTTTAAATATATACACGCCACTAATTAATTCTACTTCATCAAAACCTAATATAATGTAGAACAATTGATTCTCGGTATTACTAATTCCTTTTAGAAAAGGGGAATAGGATGAATAACAACTGAATAAAGGATAAGGTAGATCCACAAATGGCAATATATTTATCACAACTTCTTCTTCATCCTTAACCACTTTAATATCAACATGCATAACCAAATTCCCACACCATTCAGAATTCAAGGCGTATAATTCGCCGTTGCAACAAGTTAGGCCATACAAGAAACTATGAAGGGGGAACTCCATGCTCTTCAACTCTCTAGCGTATGACATTACGCTCCATCCTAACCTACAGTCCAGTCTATAAAAAACAAAGCTACGTTTTTTATATCTACTTAACAGGAGAAGTGATCTGGGATCGTCAGGAGGAGACGACAAACAACATTCGTCGATTGATTCACAACCTACATCTTCCATATCAATCAAGGGAGGGAGATGTATGACCTTACAAGTCATGGGGTTCCAAATAGACCACATGTCGTCGTCGTTATTCGAGAGAATCACCCAGCCATGAAAACAACCTCGGATACGTCCCTCGGGGATTTGGAGCTGGGATCCTTTGTCATCTTCCGGTTCCAGATTCTGAAGAACCAACGAGCAGGGATACTTTGGATCCATCTAATTAAGATCTTCAATTCGTTAGTAATGAAAAACACACACATAAACAAATTAAGTCTTACCGATCGATTTAACAAGAAAGATAAGTTGTTTGATCATACAAGATAAACAATAAATATAAACTAAATTACTATCAGTATAGTTGAATGAATCTTTAAGATCATACCTCAAACCTACGGCCGCAACTGACTTCGATCAAAACTTCAAAATAAGACGTAGCTAATGCTGCTTCTTTTTTTCTTCAAAATATATAGGGATAGGTTTCCTATTTCAAGTCTAATTCAAGTTTTTGTTATTTACCCATCGAAATTAAATAAAATTGTATTTAATGTATATTTGAATTTAAAATTATCATTATCTTCCTATTCCAAGTCTAATTCAAGTTTTTGTTATTTACCCATCGAAATTAAATAAAATTGTATTTAATGTATATTTGAATTTAAAATTATCATTATCTTCCTATTCCAAGTCTAATTCATGTTTTTGTTATTTACCCATCGAAATTAAATAAAATTGTATTTAATGTATATTAGAATTTAAAATTATCATTATCTTCCTATTGGCAATTTACCTATTATGAATAAAGGAGTGCCATGAATAGTGTCATGGGGGCATTTCCGGTATTCTCCTTCACCTCGGTTAACGTGCCTATGCCTTAAGATCCGCATATGTTACGTGGTTGCAGATTTTACCATCTGTGCTCCTCTGCGGCCGATGGCCGTTGTCTAACCCTGTCCGCCGATCGTCGGGTGCCCCTATATCGGCGTTTAGTGCTCCATGGTTTTGTTTGTGGGTGGCGGATCCGGTGGAGCCATCTATCGCCGCCGCCTGTGGACGGCGGAGAGGGAAAGGCGGAGATAGAGTCGTCTGGTTGTTCACGGCCGCCGGTTGCGGCGGCATTATGTCGGTTTGGTCTCTTTTCCGACTTGATTATGACGTTTTCAGGTCGTGCCATACACGCGGTCGCCTCTGTTTCTCCGCCTACGTTCAGGCCGCCTAGCCTTAGGCCTCGAAATCGGTGGCTCAAAATGGTAAAATAGTGGAGAAAGGGCGGTGCCGGTTTGTCCTCGTCGCCGCCGTCGGCGGCGGCCTTCGGGTTGGCCGGCTTCGTGCATGGTGGCGTGGTGCTGGTTACTAGCCCATGGAGGTGGCAAACTTCGTGTTGTCCGTCGGTTTGTCGGCCGCGACGGTCGCCGCTGAAGACCTTTCGGTTGACCGGTGACATGCGTGGTGGGTTGGTTATGGTTCGTCGCCTTCCGAGGTTTAGGGCTACACCTAATCCAAATACTTTGTTGGATTGTGGGATTTCATGCTGCTGTTTTGTTTCTCTGATGTGTGAAGTTTTGTTTTGGATATACCTGATCTTAACCTTAACTCTGGAGTTGCTGTTTAAACAGGGATTTGCTAAATTTGAAAGAAAAAAATAGAAAGTCGTCAACGGAAATGGAAAAAGAGGGGTTCTAATTTTTTGTTGGTGATGATGGCCAGGGCCACCCCGAACCCTAATCTTATGTTTGTTTGTGGTAATCATTGCTATGATGACTGTGGTGGCGGTGGTTTCTTGGCGTGGCATACTCCGAGATGGCAGGTGTGGTGTTTCGCACTTGCAACTTGAGTTGCAGCCATGTAACCAAATACCCGGATCTGAGCTTTATGTTTTGAGTTTTTATGATTTGTTTTCTTACTTGCTTTAGTAACATATATACATGTGGTACACGAGATGCGGTTTAATGGATTTAAGCGAAACCTGTGAACTCTTTTAACCGAACATTTAATCACTTTTATTTTGGTTTGGTTTAGGTGTCTTTTTATTTGGTTTGGTTTAGGTGTCTTGAGGTAAATTATGTTCTTTTAACTCTCATGCACCTTCAGTTACGGCTCCCTTTAAAAAAGGCTATGATGGTAAAAACGTGATGATCAAACAATATGCGTTTATCTGAGCCTCGGTTCAAGAAGTTTTGAGTTTTGAGTGACGCTTTGGCGATTACGTTGTTTCCTATATTAACCTGTCTATTTGTGATATGATGAAACAATTAGCTTGTAGTTGTGATGATGGATTGTCTGGGCGTCGGTTTTATCCGTTTTCAAGACGCGCAACGCGCGTCGGGGCATCACACCTAGTTAATTATTTATAATACTATTTTTCAAGGCTGTATATAATAAATAGTTTTAATTGAATGCGCGCTTGCTTTATCTTTGAGATACCGTAATATATATATATATATATATATATATATATATATATATATATATATATATATATATATATATATATATATATAAACAGTTTAAGAGTGGTATTTTAAGATACCCTAAAAATAAGAACAAAAACTTCTCTAAATGCATAAAATACAACCAATTTTAAGGGTAAAATAGTAATTATATCAATATTTACGGATTATCCCCTTACAATTATTTACATAATAACCCTAGACTAACTATCAATTGCAATCAAAATTCTATCTTAATTTTTAGCAACAAACTCCACCAAATATTTTACTTAAATAAAATTCAAATAAGTGTCCACCAAATATTCCATCATAATTTATGTAAATAAAATTATGATATTTATTAATATTTTGATTTTGATTTTGAAAAAAAATTATCTATAATTCACGTAAATAAAAATATAATATTTATTAATATTTTAATCAAATTGTCAATATTTTACTTAAATAAGATTCAAATAACTATCCCACCGAATATTCCATCCTAATTTTCATAAATGTATCCCATCGAATATTCCATCCTAATTTACGTAAATAAAATTATGATATTATTAATATTTATTAATATTTTACGAAAAAAGATCAGAATGATGTTTCGCCCTCAACTACATCTACGTCACGGCCTGCAAAATGGAAAGAATATAATGTACGATACTTTTTAAACAACAAAGCAACAAAAGTTTGCACCACCAGTATCTCTTAAAATGCTCCATTTGTAACAATTATGTTTTACCAGTCACGTGAAATGATACCTTTTACTACCTTAAATCCCAGTGTTGGTCAAACACTACAAATGACTAATGAGAGTGATTATTGTAGTTTTCATGAAAGACGAAGAGAGGCTAATAGAAGATATTATGTTGCATAGAGAGATGACATCCAACATATTTCAAATGGTATATGGTATACATGTTACGCAGATTCCGTTCGGTGACCAACCACCCATACGAGATGTGATCATAGAAGAGGATCCATATAAGTTTGTTTATGACCATGTACTTAAAGAGTATCTCAGACTAAAGGAACAAAATCCAAATCAAAATATTCAGCAAAACGATTTAAATAAGAATTCCCTACCTTTTGTTGCATTAATGGTCAAACCAAATTAGCACCTATATATTGAAATCCATGTTGAATTGTACAAGCTCTTCACGATACAAAATGAAATTGGCAGAATGTTTAGGGCGAACATACGAGCTTATAACGCCAGTTTTTCTTTCGCCTCGATGGGTGTCACATTAGATGATACACTTACCAATATGAGAGATAGTGTCTATACCTTTCGTGCGCATAAAAGGATTTATCATAGAATTAACCACTTAGTCTCCAGGGATGGAACACCCAGATATTTACAACTGTATTTCTATGATTCTGAAACAAAGTTAGAACACTGGCTCTAATGGCCAAATCTTGATCGGAATATTACTGAGATTTTGTCACGTGTACTTTCTACAAATCCTTATGTCATTACATTTCGTTATCTTGCGGACCTAGGTCCTTTAGACAACTTGTGACATTTAATAATTTTGTTAACTTAAAAGTTAACTTTGTTAGATCTTAAAAGGGCCTTTTATGTCAATTCTGAAACTTTGGGGACTTAGTATGGTTAATAATTAGTTTGGTGTTTAACAAATTAATTTAAATAATAATAATAATATTATAAGTATTGCAATGTTGTTTATTATTATAAAACTTAAAGTGACGATAATCTTAAAAACAATAATTATTATTCCAATAATAATAATAATAATAATAATAATAATAATAATAATAATAATAATGATAATAATAAATAATAATAATATCCTTAATAATAATCATATTCTTAATAAGTGTAACCTTTTAAATAAATAAAAATAATATAAGGTTTATATTTTAGAAACTTGTAATTAATTAGTTTATGCATAAAATATTAACATTTAAACTGCAGGGACTAAAGCGTAAATTATTTAAAAACTAAAAATCTAACATTTGGGCACCAAATAACCCATTCGAAACCGTAGGGGCCAAAGCTGTAATTTTTTTTAAAACCAACCCCCCTTCTTTCACCACCCCCGTAATTCCGGCGGGTGCCTCCGGCCGAACTCCGGCAAAGGCCAAAACGACCTTTTGGCCGCGGTTATGACCCAAAAACCGACCCAAAACCTTTCGCGTACGTGATTAGAACTTGATTAACCATTAAATTGGGTTTAAGACATCGGTTTCTAGCTTAATCAGTTTCAAAACCGAACCACATTAAACAACATAGTCATTTGAGCATTAAACTGTAGTTATAACCAAATTAACTCGACCTAATCGAACGTTTATCTATTTCTAAATCATTACAACTCTCAATTCCGTCTGAAACAAACACAAACATAGAATTCGAGTGTCCTCTCCCGTTCGCGATCTGCTCCACACCCGAACACCAACCTACGGACTTCGGGACTTGAATTAACAGAGGGCTTTTGACCATTTTCCTCATTAGAAGCTTTCTGCACATTGTAATTGATTAACACAATCAATAGCTCATCAATCGGGACCCTCTTCAGTCGCGGCTGAGCTTCCGTTGTTCTTATCATCAACACATTACAAATCGGGTAATCAAAGCTATGCACATGCTCGAAAATACATGGGGAATCAAAGCCCCATGATCGTTTCTGTAATCGTTGTCGATTTAATGTTCAATTTGATGAAGAAATTAAACTAGGGATCTAAGATTTTAGGGGATTCTTGTAACCGTGCTTATATAATTTAGAAACCGAGTGATACCGCGGCTGTATGCCTTGGTTCACCGGTTCCGTGCCCCCTTGCTAACCTTGAGGTCCCGGGTTCGAACCCGGGCACCCTCAAGTATTTTTAAGCCTTTTTAGCCTTGAAAAATTATAAGAAAATTTCTAAAATTTATAAAAATCAATTTTATAAACTTTGTTTATTCACAAAATTGTCTAACTATTTTCAAAAAAAAATTATTCCTTTAAAAACCTTAATTTTTATATATAAAGTATTATTTATATATACTATAAATAGTTATTTTCTTATAAAAATAGACTTTAAATAATAATTTAAAAATCATTAAGTTATGATTGGACATTATAGTACTTTTAGTTGTAGAATATTCAGGATAATTGCAATTATATAATTTTTATAATTTCACAAACTACTTATAAACGTTATTTTGGGTTATTTCTTTATAAATTTACTTTAAATGAAAACTTAAGTAAATAAATCATTATTGGTCAATGCGTTATTTTATCATAGATAAATCATGTTTATTATTAAGGATTATGAAAACTTATTTACATTCTATTATGCCTAGTTTCTTTTATATATTAAAACACTTAAAACGGTATAATTCTTTTTATTGAATTTAAATATAAATAATTACGCATATAAATTTATTTATATATCAAAACCCTACAATTCCATTGAAACCCTAGTTCTCGTTATAACTTTAATATTATTATTAACTTAAAACTTATAAATATAAATATATATTTAGGTATCTTGTGAAGGACTACGTTGAAGAGTTGCTTGTTATTCTTTTAACCTTCATTTATACAATTATACATAAAGTGAGTATTTCCATACCCCTTTTTCTTATTTTCACATTTTAGGGTGAAACATGTTAACTTATATCATTGCACTTTTAAACTTATTTGAGACTTGTAAACTTTATGGCAATTCATCATGTAAAGTTGTGGTTAGTCGAACTTTTGTGGTTACCATGTTATGGCGTTATATGTACAATCATTAACTATTACTAGCCCAGCGAAGTCATAGATCTATGGGCCAGACAAGCCTGCTTGGTTGATCCAAGTACACTTAGCTGATCGTATATACTTTTAACGTTTGAGACTTGTAAAACTTTGTCGAGGTTTATTGTTGCATTGTTCATAACATCCCTAATCACTTTATTCACTAACTTATGACTTGATTTGCCATCTTTTATATATTCTATGTATTGAAAACTATGGAATGCTCACCAATATTTTTATGTTGACCTTTTATTTTTAACATGTTTCAGGAATACCTCAAGTATGTGTTCTACACTTTGAAGCTTATCACACATAGGATTGGACTTAGAGAAATAAACGAATGATCTTGTTACTTTTATCTTTGTATTCTTAATGTATCTTTGTTTGAGCCTTTTACTTGTATTGTTACAATTGAATCTTGATTAATATATTTGGAATTAATAATAGTGTTATGTAGCTGTGAACAATCATAACTCTCACACTTCGACGATTCCGCCGTCAAGGTTGGGGTGTGACAGATTGGTATCAGAGCTCATAACTATAGGGATTTAGGTTATTAGAAATGGTGACCTAGACTATAGCTTATGCATGAACCTTATAGAATGATATTCTTATTCTTGTAAATATACATATAAGATTTGCATGCTACATAATGCATTGCCTTCTGTGCAACTTGATGCCTTAGCATAGGATTGCCTTATGTATGCTTAAACTTATTTACTTGTCTCCCTAAACTTAACTTTGACTCTTTGACTCTCCCCGACAAATGAAACTTCCTAAACTTATTCTCGACTACATGTGGAATCTACACTATCTATCGTGGGTTAATTTCCTTAGACTCTATGTCTAATCATTGAAAATCTTATCAAGGTTTTGATTTCATGAACCTAAGAAATTTGTGTGACCATAGACACATGTATTCTGGATTTCCTGGCAAAAGGCCTTCGGGCTAAGGCAAGCATATCGTATAAATCTCATTGCGAGACCAGTTATGCTTACCTGGGGATTTCTGGGATGAGTGATAAACTATGGTCAATATACACAAATCTCTAAGGCCAATGGGTCAATTTACCTTGACGTGATAACGATTCCAAATGGTAATGCGTTACCAAATGGAACCACCCTCTTTGCATCTTAAAAATTCTTGATTCCTTGAACTAGTTTATCACCAATGTTATACTCCTCATTCTTATCATACATAATGTTCCTGTTGATATTGAACTCATCCTAAATTTCAACTCTTACGTTTAAACATCGTTACACGTTAGGCGTTTCATGTAACTATTTCTATACCTTGACCAACGTGAACATGGATCTTAATATACCTAAAGATATTGGGAATCTAAACCGAATGGTCTTTAAAACTTTAAATCGTTACTTATGGTTTTCAAATCTTCTTAAGGGTGTGTCCCATAACTAAAGACATTCAATGCTGTAAGGTGAAATTCTTACATCTCGGGATACTTTGTCTAGGCAAACTGTAAATAGTGATTTGATTCGACCATTGAATCCCTTTACTTGACTTGAAATCCTTGAGATGAGTGACCACTTATAAGTACGCATGTCTTCAATAAGGTTATGACTGACCTCATATCTTGAGAAGTCCATGTATTCCCTTCGATTGTGAATTGAATGTTCACATCTCATTGTGATGTCGAATCATTCTTGTCCTTGATTTTGTCTTCCTGATTTAAATTATTCAAGATTTGAACATCATCATAACAAATTCTGCTATCTCGAACTTTGATCTTAAGCTTGTAAGCATGATTTTTTTTGTTACATTGATGTAACTTGAAATTTCCTGAATTTCTAATTGATATTCTTTTCTTTTTGCTGTTATGTCAAACTTCGTACCGTTTGCACCATGGGAGATGCAAGCGTTTGTAAGTCAACCTATGACTAAGAACATTCGTATCTCCTAAATGATTCTAACTCATCAAAATAGGGGTGATTCCCTTACTTTGATGATTCTCTATTTGTTCGATAAATGGTTTCCAATCGTGTGTTTTATGAAATTTCATCCTCTGGATTGGGGTGATTACCTTATCTTGAGGATTGACTTCAATTATTTTCTTTGGAATGGCATTTCACAAGTGACATTATCTCACCAAAATAGGATTAAAACCCGTACTTTGGTGACAAATGTTAATCTTCGATTGTTTTCTTGTTATTATGAAATTCAATTATCAAGATAGACGTGAATTCCATACCTTGATGATAATTTCATTTTTATAGACTATAATTTTCTCAAATGAAATGATCTCATCAAAATAGAAGTGAATTCTGGATTTTGATGAAGAAGTTCATCCTATTATATTTTGTTTGTAAAACTTTATCCTTAAGATAGGGGAGACGTCCCTTACCTTAATGGTGAGTTACCTCGTATTATTTCTGTGGATCCTCAACAATGAGTTGGGATTGAGTTTTTTTTATTGGTTCGTTAGAGGTCATATCTTGGGAATACACCATCAAGTTAGGAGTGAAAACCACACCTTGATGACTATTCTCATTTCTTGATCTTCAACTTACCAAGGTTGTAACCAAGTGGCGAGAAGCATGTAGTAACTTAAAGGGTGAAACAATGTTAGTGTTTCGACCTATCAAGCCAAAGCATGATCTCCGAACTTGAAAGGAGACCCGATCGCTTTAGGTTGATTTTGATTCCAAGCTTGGAGCATTTAAATTCTTAAATCGAGATCTATCCCTTTATTCTCATGTTTTGATTTGATCCAGCTATATGGAACCATTTATTCCTTACTTACGGACTTTCATTTTGAGTTATCATCAAAACCTGATTGCGCGATGGTAGCCTTCCTAAACAATCTTTCTGCTAAAGACATTATCAACTTATGCTCATGTCTTTCTAGTCATACAAATGTTCTCAGTTGTGCTTATAGTATGTTGAAGTGCATATGTAAACTGTACTTAGAGATTGCTACCTTGCAAAACATGTTTACAAATACCTTTCTTATTGTTTGCGTCATTACTTGAATCATTTTTAAATCCTTAACCTTGGAAATCTTTAAAACTCTATTTGATTTTGATCAACGAGACTCGTTATTACTTACATTGTGACGTGGAGGTTCATAAACCTTCGTAACTTGTAGTCATGAGTTTGGCATAAAGGAAAAGACGTAACTTGGTATGTGTCCAAGTGTCTTACCTTCACATATGACAAGAACTAACATTCGTGATCCTATGGATCTCCTGTTTAACTTTCTTTCAACTAAAATACTTTTAGAGGTCATGATGACAATTGGTGCATTATAGACCGATTGGTTAATTTCATATTGACTTATGTGGGATAATGGATCGAGAAATTACTTGTATCCGTTTCAAATATTCGTATACCGTGGTATGACGTTAAAACATCGATCGTTATTTTGGATGACCGATTCATTTTCTGCTTTTAATAATGTTCCTAATCATCGTCGTGAACTCATTCCAAAATCTTCGCATATTGTATTATTCTTAGACCGATGGTTGGTCAAAGGAGAAATACATATTCATAAGATATGGGTTAAGATCACTTCATATAGTGACGTTTGGGATTCCTAAATCCTGACGGTTAACATTTCTTATCATTGTTGGTCTTTTATTGATTTCAAGACCACTTTACCAAGAAATTACATTCTAAAAGTTGTTGCTTATAAGTCTAACATACCACGGTAACTCGTCATCGTTTTCCAACATTTCATCTCAAAACGTCTCGCATTTCACTGAAAGGGTTCAAATTGGCATGCATTATGTCAAGAATCTTGTAAGATTCCATAAAGTGAAACATTTCATCTGTAATCAAACGTCAAACAATGTTCGTTGTACACTTACCTTGCATCATAATTCCTTTGTTCATCTAAGTTCATTTTAATTTTGAGATGAAATTCTTCTAAGTTGGGGACACTGTGACATTTTATAATTTTGTTAACTTAAAAGTTAACTTTGTTAAATCTTAAAAGGGCCTTTTATGTCAATTCTGAAACTTTGGGGACTTAGTATGATTAATAATTAGTTTGGTGTTTATCAAATTAATTTAAATAATAATAATAATATTATAAGTATTGCAATGTTGTTTATTATTATAAAACTTAAAGTGACGATAATCTTAAAAACAATAATTATTATTCCAATAATAATAATAATAATAATAATAATAATAAAAATAATAATAATAATAATAATAATAATAATAATAAATAATATCCTTAATAATAATCATATTCTTAATAAGTGTAACCTTGTAAATAAATAAAAATAATATAAGGTTTATATTTTAGAAACTTGTAATTAATTAGTTTATGCATAAAATATTAACATTTAAGCTGCAGGGACTAAAGTGTAAATTATTTAAAAACTAAAAATCTAACATTTGGGCACCAAATAACCCATTCGAAACCACAGGGGCCAAAGCTGTAATTTTTTTTAAAACCAACCCCCTTCTTTCACCACCCCCGTAATTCTGGCGGGTGCCTCCTGTCGAACTCCGGCAAAGGCCAAAACGACCATTTGGCCGCGGTTATGACCCAAAAACCGACCCAAAACCTTTCGCGTACGTGATTAGAACTTGATTAACCATTAAATTGGGTTTAAGACATCGGTTTCTAGCTTAATCGGTTTCAAAACCGAACCACATTAAACAACATAGTCATTTGAGCATTAAACTGTAATTATAACCAAATTAACTCGACCTAATCGAACGTTTATCTGTTTCTAAATCATTACAACTCTCAATTCCATCTGAAACAAACACAAACATAGAATTCGAGTGTCCTCTCCCGTTCGCGATCTGCTCCACATCCGACCACCTACCTACGGACTTCAGGACTTGAAATGAACAGAGGGCTTTCGAACATTTTCCTCATTAGAAGCTTTCTGCACATTGAAATTGATTAACACCATCAATTGCTCATCAATCGGGACCCTCTTCAGTCGCGGCTGAGCTTCGGTTGTTCTTATCATCAACACATTACAAATCGGGTAATCAAACCTATGCACATGCTCGAAAATACATGGGGAATCAAAGCCCGATGATCGTTTCTGTAATCGTTGTCGATTTAATGTTCAATTTGATGAAGAAATCAAACTAGGGTTCTAAGATTTTGGGGGATTCTGGTAACCGTGCTTATATAATTTAGAAACCGAGTGATACCACGGTTGTACGCCTTGGTTCACCGGTTCCGTGCCCCCTTGCTAACCTTGAGGTCCCGGGTTCGAACCCGGGCACCCTCAAGTATTTTTTAAGCCTTTTTAGCCTTTAAAAAATTATAAGAAAATTTCTAAAATTTATAAAAATCAATTTTATAAACTTTGTTTATTCACAAAGTTATCTAACTATTTTCAAAAAAAATTATTCCTTTAAAAACCTTAATTTTTATATATAAAGTATTATTTATATATACTATAAATAGTTATTTTCTTATAAAAATAGACTTTAAATAATAATTTAAAAATCATTAACTTATGATTGGACACTATAGTACTTTTAGTTGTAGAATATTCAGGATAATTGCAATTATATAATTTTTTAATTTCACAAACTACTTATAAACGTTATTTTGGGTTATTTCTTTATAAATTTACTTTAAATGAAAACTTAAGTAAATAAATCATTATTGGTCAATGCGTTATTTTATCATAGATAAATCATGTTTATTATTAAGGATTATGAAAACTTATTTACATTCTATTATGCCTAGTTTCTTTTATATATTAAAACACTTAAAACGGTATAATTCTTTTTATTGAATTTAAATTTAAATCGTTACTTATGGTTTTCAAATCTTCTTAAGGGTGTGTCCCATAACTAAAGACATTCATCTCGGGATACTTTGTCTAGGCAAAGTGTAAATAGTGATTTGATTCGACCATTGAATCCGTTTACTTGACTTGAAATCCTTGAGATGAGTGACCACTTATAAGTATGCATGTCTTCAATAAGGTTATGACTGACCTCATATCATGAGAAGTCCATGTATTCCCTTCGATTGTGCATTGAATGTTCACATCTTATTGTGATGTCGAATCATTCTTGTCCTTGATTTTGTCTTTCTGATTTAAATTATTCAAGATTTGAACATCATCATAACAAATTCTTCTATGTCGAATCAAGGAAATGCTACCAGAGGACGTGCGTTCATTATCGGAGCAAATGACGCCCGTCCGGACCCGAACATTGTTACGGGTACGTACTTGCACAATCACCACTTCGCATTCATACTATTTGATACTGGGGCAGACAATAGTTTCATATCTTCCGATTTTGCACACATGCTTCCTTTGAACTCTAGTAGACTAGAAACTAGCTTTTCCGTAGAAGTGGCCAACGGTAGAGTTGTACAGGCCAATGAGATTATTCGAAAGTGTTCCATGATATTGGAAAACCATGCCTTCGACATAGACTTAATACCTTTTGAGTTGGGAAGTTTTGATGTGATTGTGGGAATGGATTGGTTGTCGAATCACGGAGCCGAGATTGTTTGTCGGGAGAAAGTAGTACAAATCCCCATGCCAAACGGGGAGATACTTAAGATTCAAGGAGAACGACCGGGAAGAACTCTAAAGCTTATCACTTGCATGAAGACGCGACGATGTTTACGAAAGCAGTGTTACGCATTTCTGGCCCATGTAGTGGAAAGAAAGAAGAAGGCAACAAGTTGGTAGATATTCCTGTAGTACGAGATTTTCCGGGAGTATTCCCTGATGACTTTCGGTTTACCTCCTCCACGACAGGTGGAATTTCATATAGAGTTGGTTCCTGGAGCTACGCCGGTAGCAAAAGCACCGTACCGGTTAGCACCATCCGAAATGCAAGAGTTATCTAGCCAATTACAAGAACTACTGGAGAAGGGTTTCATTCGGCCGAGTCATTCGCTATGGGGAGCACCGGTCTTATTTGTCAAAAAGAAAGACGGGTCGTCCCGCATGTGTATCGATTATCGCAAATTGAACAAGTTGACTGTGAAAAATCGATATCCTCTTCCCAGAATTGATGACTTATTTGATCAGCTGCAAGGAGCTTCATATTTCTCCAAGATTTATCTTCGTTCTGGATATCATCAACTAAGGGTTTTTGAGGATGACATACCAAAAACAGCATTCAGGACTCGTTATGGGCACTATGAGCTCTTAGTCATTACGTTCGGACTGACTAATGCACCAGCTGTGTTCATGGATTTGATGAATCGGGTGTGCAAACCTTATCTTGATAAGTTCGTGATCGTGTTCATAGACGATATACTTATCTACTCTCGTTCGAAAGAAGACCACGAGAAACATCTTCAGGCTATACTGAGCCTGTTACAAGAAGGGAAACTTTTTGCTAAACTCTTGAAGTGCGAGTTTTAGCTTCAAGAAGTGAATTTTTGGGGGCATGTGGTTAACGAGAATGGGATTCATGTAGATCCCGGCAAAATTAAAGCAGTGAAGAAATGGGATACACCCCAGACACCCTCAGAGATACGGCAATTCTTAGGATTGGCCGCATACTATCGTCGCTTCATTGCGAATTTCACAAAGATTGCCCAACCATTAACATTGTTGACTCAGAAGGACAAGAAGTTTGATTGGGGGAAAGCACAAGAACAAGCTTTCCAAACGTTGAAAGAGAAGTTATGCAACGCACCGATATTGTCCCTTCCAGACGGAACTGATGATTTTGTGGTGTACTGCAATGCTTCACATCAAGGATTAGGTTGTGCGCTAATGCAGAAAGACAAGGTGATTGCCTATGCCTCACGACAACTTAAGGTGCATGAGAAGAATTATACGATGACCTGGAGTTGGGCGCGGCAGTATTTGCACTCAAGATATGGAGGCACTATCTGTATGCAACCAAATGCATCATCTACACAGATCATAAGAGCCTTCAACACATCCTGAATCAGAAAGAACTCAACATGCGACAACGACGTTGGGTAGAGCTACATAGTGACTACGATTGTGAAATCCGATATCACCCGGGGAAAGCAAATGTTATGGCTGATGCCCTAACTCGTAAGGAGCGCGTGAAACCACTACGTGCTCGAGCTTTGGGATTGACTATTCAAACGAACTTGAAAGCTCATATCCAACTTGCACAAAGTGAGGCATTGAAAGGAGAAAACCTTGCGGGAGAAGAATTCTGAGGGTTAGATAAACAGATGATTTGCAAGGATGATGGCATACAGTACTTCATGGATCGCATATGGGTACCCAAATGGGGAGACGTTCGTACCCTGATCATGGAGGAAGCGCACAGACACGATATTCTGTTCATCCTGGTGTAGACAAGATGTATCACGATCTTAATAATCTATACTGGTGGCCAGGCATGAAGTGAGACATTGCTATGTATGTAAGCCAATGCTTGGCGTGCTCGAAAGTTAAGGCTGAACATCAAAAACCATCGGGATTATTACAGCAACCTGAAATTCCCGAGTGGAATTGGGAGAACATAGCCATGGATTTTATTACCAAACTCCCAAGGACGCCTAGCGGACACGACTCGATATGGGTCGTAGTGGATCGAATGACAAAATCCGTAAACTTTTTGCCTATCCGAGAATACTAAAAAATGGATAAGCTGGCTAGGTTGTACGTCAAAGAGGTCATGACACGGCACGGGGTGCCAGTGTCATCATATCCGACCGCGACAGTCGATTTACTTCGCGATTTTCGCAAACACTACAGAAAGCGATGGGCACTCGATTAGATATGAGTACCGCCTATCACCCCAAACAGATGGCCAAAGTGAACGAACAATACAAACGTTGGAAGACATGCTCAGAGCTTGCGTAATCGATTTTGGTGGTAGCTGGGACACTCATTTACCATTGATTGAGTTCTCCTACAACAACAGCTATCACACAAGCATTGGATGCGCTCCATTTGAAGCATTGAAGCATCCTACTGTTGGGATATTCATCGTTCGTGCTTATCAACTATTCAGTGAGTTTCGTGGCCCCTTTTGACGCTTATATAACTTTTAAATATTTTCTAACTTAGGGGAAAAGAATGCTCGTTTACTTACACATTTTCAAGCACCTTCCCTAGTGGAAGTCTGCTGCTACATCTATGGTTAACTTATTTTGCCTATCTATTGAATGATGCTATTATGACTCTTGACTCTATGCTATGTCGCTACCTTGTATATTACTCGGTGGCTTTACATTACTATGTGCTATTACTCGATGCTATTACTTGATGCTATCTGTTGTGTGAAGTTACTTGTGGATGCTATTGACCGTGGATGCTCTCGGCGGTGTGGTTCTTCTTTGAGTCTACTTCGTGGTTCTTCTTTGCCGAGCATCCATTACAACCATTAATACCGGTAATGGGACCTAAGGACTGGTTTGGTTGACTTGTGGATCCTATACGTCGCTTCATAGCTACGTCATCCCTAATGACCCTATTGGTAGACCTAAGGATTGGTTGGTTGTCACCTATTACGTATACGCTTTGTGGATCTTGCTACGTCATGTTAAACTTGTTTTGCTATGGAAAATCTTTTTACACCCCTTATCCCGGTAATGGACCTAAGGATTGGTTTGGTTAAAACTATACGTATGCGCTTTGTGGATATCTTGCTACGTCATTTTAAACTATTACACTTTGGGAATGCTTTCTATACAGCCATCAATTCTCGTGTGGAACCGATGAATAGGTTTGGCTGTAGCTATTTATAACTGGTTAAAGCCGCCTACACATAAGTGTAGTTGCGGTAGCTCTATCAAACTACATACCGTTTTCATCACAACATATTTTATTACTTAAAAACCTGCAAAGCTCACACAATAATTATGTTACCGTTTTGAGCATCTCTTTCAGGTGATCAAGGTAATTGAAGTTCTAGGAGTGCTGCCTTTTAGTGGAGACCCTAGGAAGCAATTTTTGAGACTGAACATACATGATGAACAATTCTTTTGTACATTGTTGCAGTCACTAAACAATTAACATTCTTTGGAACACTTGTTCCCGGGTTGTGGGAAACTAAACAATGTATTCTATATGGTTATGTGATCCTTACATGTTATGCTTATGGCTATGTTGTCGTGAATATTGACTAAACGCGACACAAGTCTCCATTTGTGATCGGGTGTCGTCATGACACGCTTGTCATCATATTTATATTGCTACTCTATCGTATACCATATGTTATGACGATCCCATCTAGCTCGCATCCCCGTGTTTTCGCTATCAGCGGGGGGTGTGACAGATTGGTATCAGAGCCATTGGTTATAGAGAATTAGGCAATACACTTGACTAGACTAACCTAGGAACCTTCATGTAGAATGCATGCTAGGACTGGCTTGCATTTGATATTACATGTATGTTCCTCTATACTTGTTTCTTGTCTCTATACGTGATTCTATACATATGTGCTTGTTATCTGATCATCCTGAGGAAGACAATATTACTCTTAGTCTTTCTCCACGGGATACCTTTTATACTAGAACTTTACGTTCGTATGCGCACAACATCATATCTATAGGTCGAGATACCTAAACAGAAGGGAACCTTGGTGATCACGCATAGCGTCGATCTCGGATACTAAATCCGACCCTAACATGGTTTTGGATACCAAGCTATCTTATCAATAGATTTACAAAAAAGTCTTCGATGTAGTGATGAAATTGTGATACATAATCATTTATTATATATTTTTTTACTAAAGAATCCTATAAATCTTTCTATTTATCCTTTGAATTACTCATATATATATCCTATGAATTTCATTTTGCACCGGAAACTATTCTAGGTCGTTCAGGAACAAACACTTCGCCTAATTCTGAAATCCTGAAAGTATGAAGGATAGGCAACTATCATTAGACATATTGTACTTATGTGCTTGGAGTTTACTTGTTACCACATACTACTATTGGAATACTAATGGCTCATGGACATGAGGGAATTACACGATTTGCGCTTGATGAATGTTATCAATACTATGATGTTAACTTAGGGTAAGTGAAGCTAAGGGTGACCACGCAAGGGAAATTACCATTACGGGTGCACACGTAATTGCAATTCACCGTGTATGAGAAGTCTAGCTAATCTTACCAGGGGGTAACGATCATGAGTATTACAAGTTTTCTATTCTATACCCTAGGGTGTGCTAGGAACATAATTCTATTAAAACCTCGTTAAGGGTAACAAACATTACTAACATCTACTATAACGTAAGTCCTGTCTACTTAGAGCCTTCATGGTATTTCCAATCATGACATTGATTCTATCTTTCGTGAAACATTCCTCCACTTAGCATTTCAGTAACTAAGGAATGATTGAATGCTTAAAATAAAAGTGGACTTCAAGAGATGTAGAGGAGTGATGATACTCTCTACACATACATTACGTTAAGGAAAATTAGGATGTCGCGTAACTGGTTTAAGCGTCATTCAAGGTATATCGTGGATGTGGTGGGAATGCTGCGGGGAACCCTATATATAAGCATCACCGGTATACTAAGAATGTGCTTAAACTGGGCTACGTGATGATCTTTATGGGCCGAAGCATGGGATATTGGAACCTGATGAGTAGAATCATACGTGTATCTTAAAGTGACTAAGGTTTACATGTTTACTAAAGTTTACATGTTTACACCTTTCTATGATTAGAAGATGCCGCCTCGAAGAGCCACACGTAGTACCAATCAAGGTGAGACCCCACAAGGCAGAGGTAGGGGTAGACCACCAAGAACAGGTGGTGCTCCAGCTGGCAACAATCAGGGAACTGACAACCCTGACATAACTGCTATGATTGCTCAGCAGCTAGCTGCACTGATTCCAACTATAGTGACTCAAGTGAGAGATACTCTTCTGAATCATCATCTCCACGGGGATCATGATACTAATGATCAGCATAACCAAGGAATAGGGGAAGACACTGGGATTGGTGGAACAACTGGGAATGAAACTGGGGTCGATAATACAAGACGGGGATGTTCTTACAAGGAATTTGTGGCCTGCAAACCCGAGAATTTGATGGGAAAGGTGGGGCGATAGCCCTGACTAGATGGCTAGAAAAGATGGAGGCAGTGATTGACATCAGTGAATGCGATCTAAAGAGGGTCAACTGCCAAAGAATCAAGTATGCACGTGTTCACTGCAGGGCAAGGCACTAACATGGTGGAACACCCAGGTTCAAGCTAGGGGAAGAGAATCTGCGATGCAAATGACTTGGGATGAGTTCAAAGCCCTAATTACTGAGGAATACCGCCCTCTTAACAAGATGCAGAAACTTGAGCAGGAATTCTGGAACCATGCTATGGTTGGAGCTGGGCACGCAGCTTACACCGATCGTTTTCATGAGTTGACAAGATTGGTTCCACATTTGGTAACTCCGGAATCAAAGAGAATTGAAAGGTACATTTGGGGCTCGCGCCTCAAATCCGAGCATTGGTAACAACAGCGGCTCCTCCTACGATTCAGAGCGCAATCCTGAAGGCCGGCGCTCTAACTGATGAGATGGTAAGAACAGGGATGTTGGGCAGGGGAGCAGAGAAGAGAAAGGAGATTGGGGAAACGAGCCGGTCTAATGCTGGAAGATTTGATAAGAAGGCCAAGACAACCCGAAATTTGTGGCTGTGACTCAAGAAAGGAAAGAATATGCTGGGCCGTACCCGAAATGTAATAGGTGCACTCTTCATCATCCCCCAGCAACACCATGTCGGGTGTGTGCGAATTGTAGGCGCCCAGGGCACCTAGCGAAGGATTGTAGAACTGCGCCGAATCTGGTAGCGCCCGTCTACGCGGTTAACCCGCCGGGAATGCCAGGGCTTGTTATGAGTGCGGAGGTCTTGGTCACTACCGGAAACATGTGCCCCAGACTGAATAGGGCACCGGGTCAACAAGGGAATAACCAGCAACAAGTGATGGCCATAGCTGGTAATCCAGGCCAAGGGAATCAAGGAAATACTGCCAGAGGACATGCGTTCGTTATCGGAGCAAATGACGCCCATCAGGACATGAACGTTGTTACGGGTACGTACTTGCTCAATCACCACTTCGCATCCATACTATTTGATACTGGGGCAGACAATAGTTTCATATCTTCCGATTTTGCACACATGCTTCCCTTGAACTCTAGTAGACTAGAAACTAGCTTTTCCGTAGAAATGGCCAACGGTAGAGTTGTATAGGCCGATGAGATTATTCGAAAGTGTTCCATGATATTGGAAAACCATGCCTTCGACATAGACTTATATCTTTTGAGTTGGGAAGTTTTGATGTGATTGTGGGAATGGATTGGTTGTCGAAACACGGAGCCAAGATTGTTTGTCGGGAGAAAGTAGTACGAATCCCTATGCCAAACGGGGAAATACTTAAGATTCAAGGATAACGACTGGGAAGAACTTTAAAGCTTATCACTTGCATGAAGACGCGACGATGTTTACGAAAGCAGTGTTACGCATTTCTGGCCCATGTAGTGGAAAAGAAAGAAGAAGGCAAGAAGTTGGTAGATATTCCTGTAGTACGAGATTTTCCGGGAGTATTCCCTGATGACTTGTCGGTTTTACCTCCTCCACGACAGGTGAAATTTCATATAGAGTTGGTTCCTGGAGCTACGCGGTAGCAAAAGCACCGTACCAGTTAGCACCATCTGAAATGCAAGAGTTATCTAGCCAATTACAAAAACTACTGGAGAAGGGTTTCATTCGGCCGAGTCATTCGCCATGGGGAGCACCGGTCTTATTTGTCAAAAAGAAAGACGGGTCGTCCCGCATGTGTATCGATTATCACGAATTGAACAAGTTGACTGTGAAAAATCGATATCCTCTTCCCAGAATTGATGACTTATTTGATCAGCTGCAAGGAGCTTCATATTTCTACAAGATTGATCTTCGTTCTGGATATCATCAACTAAGGGTTTTTGAGGATGACATACCAAAAACAGCATTTAGGACTCGTTATGGGCACTATGAGTTCTTAGTCATGCCGTTCGGACTGACTAATGCACCAGCTGTGTTCATGGATTTGATGAATCGGGTGTGCAAACCTTATCTTGATAAGTTCATGATCGTGTTCATAGACGATATACTTATCTACTCTCGTTCGAAAGAAGACCACGAGAAACATCTTCGGGCTATACTGAGCCTGTACAAGAAGGGAAACTTTTGCTAAACTCTCGAAGTGCGAGTTTGGCTTCAAGAAGTGAAGTTTTGGGGGCATGTGGTTAACGAGAATGGGATTCATGTAGATCCCGGCAAAATTGAAGCAGTGAAGAAATGGGATACACCCCAGACACCCTCAGAGATACGGCAATTCTTAGGATTGGCCGGATACTATCGTCACTTCATTGCGAATTTCTCAATGATTGCCCAACCATTAACATTGTTGACTCAGAAGGACAAGAAGTTTGATTGGGGGGAAAGCACAAGAACAAGCGTTCCAAACGTTGAAAGAGAAGTTATGCAACGCACCGATATTGTCCCTTCCAGACGGAACTGAGTGCACTGTGATGCTTCACATCAAGGATTGGGTTGTGTGCTAATGCAGAAAGACAAGGTGATTGCCTATGCCTCACGACAACTTAAGGTGCATGAGAAGAATTATACGATGACCTGGAGTTGGGCAAGGTAGTATTTGCACTCAAGATATGGAGGCACTATCTGTATGGAACCAAATGCATCATCTACACAGATCATAAGAGCCTTCAACACATCCTGAATCAGAAAGAACTCAACATGCAACAACGACGTTGGATAGAGCTACTTAGTGACTACGATTGTGAAATCCGGTATCTCCCGGGGAAAGCAAATGTTGTGGCTGACGCCCTAAGTCGTAAGGAGCGCGTGAAACCACTACGTGCTCGAGCTTTGGGATTGACTATTCAAACGAACTTGAAAGCTCAGATCCAACTTGCCCAAAGTGAGGCATTGAAAGGAGAAAACCTTGCGGGAGAAGAATTCTAAGGGTTAGATAAACTGATGATTTGCAAGGATGATGACATACAGTACTTCATGGATCGCATATGGGTACCCAAATGGGGAGATGTTCGTACCCTGATCATGGAGGAAGCGCACAAGACACGATATTCTGTTCGTCCTCGTGTAGACAAGATGTATCACAGTCTTAAGAATCTATACTGGTGGCCAGGCATGAAGAGAGACATTGCTATGTATGTAAGCCAATGCTGGCGTGCTCGAAAGTTAAGGCTGAACATCAAAAACCATCGGGATTATTACAGCAATCTGAAATTCCCGAGTGGAAATGGGAGAACATAGGCATGGATTTTATTACCAAACTCCTATGGACGCCTAGCGGACATGACTCGTATGGGTCGTAGTGGATCGAATGACAAAATCCGCAAACTTTTTACCTATCCGAGAATACTAAAAAAATGGATAAGCTGGCTAGGTTGTACATCAAAGAGGTCATGACATGGCACGGGGTGCCAGTGTCAATCACATCCGACCGCGACAGTCGATTTACTTCGCGATTTTGGCAAAACTACAGAAAGCGATGGGAACTCGATTAGATATGAGTACCGCCTATCACCCACAAACAGATGGCCAAAGTGAACGAACAATACAAATGTTGGAAGACATGCTCAGAGCTTGCGTAATCGATTTTGGTGGTAGCTGGGACACTCATTTACCATTGATTGAGTTCTCCTACAACAACAGCCATCACACAAGCATTGGATGCGCTCCATTTGAGGCATTGAAGCATCCTACTGTTGGGAATATTCATCGTTCATGCTTATCAACTATTCAGTGAGTTTTGTGGCCCCTTTTGACGCTTATATAACTTTTAAACATTTTCTAACTTGGGGGAAAAGAATGCTCGTTTACTTAACACATTTTCAAGCACCTTCCCTAGTGGAAGTCTGCCGCTATATCTATGGTTAACTTATTTTGCCTATCTGTTGAATGATGCTATTATGACTCTTGACTCTATGCTATGTCGCTACCTTGTATATTACTCGGTGGCTTTACATTACTATGCGCTATTACTCGATGCTATTACTTAATGCTATGTTTGCGTGATGTTACTTGTGGATGCTATTGACCTTGGATGCTCTCGGCGGTGTGGTTCTTCTTGTGGGTCTACTTCGTGGTTCTTCTTTGCCGAGCATCCATTACAACCATTAATCCCGGTAATGGGACCTAAGGACTGGTTTGGTTGTAACCTATATGTATGCGCTTGGTGGATCTTGCTACGTCATTGCCCTTCAATACAACCATTAGTTCCGGTAATGGGACTAAGGATTGGTTTGGTTGTCACCTATTACGTATGCGCTTTGTGGATCTTGCTACGTCATGTTAAACTTGTTTTGCTATGGAAAATCTTTTTATACAACCCTTAATCCCGGTAATGGGACCTAAGGATTGGTTTGGTTGTAAACTACACGTATGCGCTTTGTGGATCTTGCTATGTCATTTTAAACTATTTACACTTTGGGAATGCTTTCTATACAGCCATCAATTCCGGTGTGGTATTGATGAATAGGTTTGGCTGTAGCTATTTATAACTGGTAAAGCCGCCTACACATAAGTGTAGTTGCCGTAGCTCTTATCAAACTTACATACCGTTTTCATCACAACATATTTTATTACTTAAAACCTGCGAAGCTCACCAATAATTGTGTTGACCGTTTTGAGCATCTCTTTTCAGGTGATCATGGTAATTGAAGTTCTAGGAGTGCTGCCTTTTAGTGGAGACCCTAGGAAGCATATTTTTGAGACTGAACATACATGATGAACAATTCTTTTGTACATTGTTGCAGTCCACTAAACAATTAACATTCTTTTGAACACTTGTTCCGGGGTTGTGGGAAACTAAATAATGTTATTCTATATGGTTATGTGATCCTTACATGTTATGCTTATGGCTATGTTGTCGTGAATATTGACTAAACGCGACACAAGTCTCTATTTATGATCGGGTGTCATCATGACACGCTTGTCATCATATTTATATTGCTACTCTATCGTATACCATGTGTTATGACGATCCCATCTAGCTCGCATCCCCGTGTTTCCGCTATCAGCGGGGGTGTGACACTAACACCTTTAAGAAACCATGGCTATGGTTCCCACTCGTCCAAACTCGTTCCACACATCAGTCTACAAGCTCCATTTCTTCAAGTATTCTTCTTATAATCCCTTCAAGAAGCACCAAATCATCGCAAATTACGAACGTAATTTGACAATTTCAACAAATGATGGGATGAACTAAACGATGAAGATGAAGTTGGAGATGAACTAAGAAACGATTGAGATGAGAATCGATTGATATGCGAAATCGATTAATACCACCATACTACCATTGAAGAACATGGTTATCTGCTCCATTCATAGCCTCAAATCCATATTAGGGCGCATACTAGGGTTCAACCTCATGATCAAAGCTAAAGAAACGTTTAGGATACACGTGGATAGAAATGAAAAGGTGTTAAATGAGTTATAATGAATCAAGTAAAAAAGAAATCTTCCTGGTAATGTCAAGATGAAGAAGATAATGATGACATGAACTTACTTACATATATGTTACCAATATGATAATGATGATGATGAACTGGATGAAAACGTAGTATTCAGGTAGGATACATATATGTACCTAGGTATTATACATGTAACCTTGTGAGATACATATATGTAATTTTAGCTATGGTGATGAAGATCGATCAACTGGATGGAAAAAAAGTTATCATGGTAGGATACGTATATATACCAGTGTTACACATATATCTATCTAATCATCAGGTACATATATGTAATCATATTTCATTTGTATTTGTTTATTTATATGTAACCATATCTATATATGTGTAAGAATTTTATTTCAATAAAATGTTTGTAATTAGTACACACATTATACTTACATGCGCAATATGATAACGATTGTATATGTAGCAAGATTAGTTGAAGTGGTTAGGTGGTCAAAAGATTTGAGATTGGATTAATGGTGAAAATAAAATTTTATTAGGTTACGTATACGTAACACATGTTTCATATACATACAACATTGTTACATATACGTAACACATTGAAATTAACTCATGTTTAACATGATTACACATATGTGTTTGTTTTTTACTTGATTTATAGTTAATTAATTTAATATCCAAAATTTAGTATAATTTGTTGTTAAATTAAAAAAATGTTAGTAGAATAAAATAAAAAGAGAATGAAATAATTTATAATTTAAGAGAGATGAGAGAGAATGAATGATTTAGGAAATTAGTTAATTAAAAAGTTTCCATGAAATTGTATGTGTTTTGTCTATTATACCCCTAAAACCTTTCAACTAAATCCTTTAAACAACATTTAATTACCGTCATGCCACTAAACCAAATCTTAACCATAGATTAAATAAATCAAGGGCTCTATAGTAGTTTTTTTGGTTTTCAATTATAATGTGGTTTTTCATTGGAACCTTCCATATATATATATATATATATATATATATATATTATATATATATATTAATATATATATATATATATATATATATATTATATATATATATATATATATATATATATATATATATATATATATATATATATATAAATATATATAGGATCAGAATCATTACAAAACCATTTTTTATTTTCAGAACCAAAAGAACCATTGATATACATAAATATAAATTGTAAACATTGGTTTACATAGATGTAAGTTAAACCTGGTGATATTTAGTTGTTTTTTATAGTTTATTGTTCATGTCTGATATACACATATGTTAAACAGGTCAAATATTATCAGACTTAATATACATTTATGTAAATCAATGGTTCTGTAGTTCTGAAATAAAAAGTGGTTCTGTAATGATCTTAACCCTATATATATATATATATATATATATATATATATATATATATATATACACATATATATATATACATATATATATATATATAGGGGGAGGTTACACTGAAAAATATATTTTGCCTAAGAAGGCTAAGAAGAAATGAGGTGGTGACATGTGGCAAAACTAGAAATAAGATTAAAGGGTATTTTGGTCGATTAACAATTTTGTGCTGTTTTATGAAATTCAGCACAACACTGTGCTGTTTTATGAAATCCAGCACAACCCTGTGCTCTTTTATGAAATCCATCACAACCTTGTGTTGTTTTATGAAATCCAGCACAACCATGTGCTGTTTTATGAAATCCAGCACAACCCTGTACTGTTTTATGAAATCCAGCATAACCCCTGTGCTGTTTTATGAAATCCAGCACAACCCTGTGCTGCTTTATGAAATCCAGCACAACCCTGTGCTGCTTTATGAAATCCAGCACAACCCTGTGTTGTTTTATAAAATCCAGCACAACCCTGTGCTGTTTTATGAAATACAGCACAACCCTGTGCTGTTTTATGAAATACAGCACAACCATGTGCTGTTTTATAAAATACAGCACAAAAACGTTAAAATGCAGCACAATTTCACCTAATTTTTTTTATAAAAAATATAGGAATACTATACTCAATTTAAGAGAAAAAAATGCTTGATTTTATGGTGTAATTTTTTAAAAAATAATCTAGCATGAAAAGTTATAAACGTTTAAAAAATTTGGGGGAAACTCAAAAAAGTCAACAAAAGTGGTTACATACCCAAAACCCTTCTCTCTTTTTATTTATAACATTATTATCTTAGACATGATTAAGAAATGGAAGGCTAAGATCATTTCTTACCCTTCTTAGGCAAAATTTATTTTTAGTAAACCTCCTCCTATATATATATATATATATATATAGGTAGAGGTTCAACTAAAAAATAAGTTTTGCCTAAGTATGCTAAGAAAGAAGAAGGAGATTACATGTGGCACTCTTCAAATTAGGGTTAAAGGGCATTATGGTCCTAAAATATACTCATTAGTTCTTTTTGTATTTTATTAAAATACAGCACAAATTCGAATGTAATGTACTAGATTTTTTGATGATAAATTGTGCTGTATTTTTTAACGTACTGGATTGTGCTGAATTATTTTAAGTGTTGGATTGTGTCGAATTTTTTGAAGTGCTAGATTGTGCGGTAAATGAACATAATTCATGTTGTTTTGTCATAAAACAACACGTTTGAAAACACAAATATTTGAGTTAAAACAACACACAACGTCTTCGTTGTTAAAACGAAACGAAACAATACATAGATTGTTGTATTAAGCAATACAACACAAAACAGGTTATATTAACGTAAAATAGTGAACATTAAATAGTAAAGAAAATGTTGCTTATATGTTATTTGATATTTTGGCATAATTCACCACAGAAATAACACATGAGTCCTTATTGTTTTGAAGTAAAACAACATAGAACATAATACTAAAAACACACAAAACTGTGTTATTTGACAATAACAGCACAAAACTGTGTTGTTTAACGCAAAACAACACAAATCTGTGATGTTTCATGAAATATAACATAATTTTGTGCTGTTTTCATGAAATACACCACAAAATGTGCTATTTGACGTAAAACAGCACAAAATTATGCTGTTTTTATGGAATACAGCATAAAATTGTTGTTGTTTTATGGAATACAGTACAAAATTATGCTGTTTTATGAAATATAGCACAACTTTTGTGATGTTTATGAAATACTGCATAACTTTTGTGCTGTTTTATGAAATACAGCACAACTTTTGTGCTGTTTTATAAAATACAGCACAACTTTTGTGCTGTTTTATTAAATACAACATAAAATTATGCTGTTTTATGAAATACAGCACAACTTTGTGCTTTTTATTAAATACAGCACAAAAACGTGAAAAATGTAGCACAATTTCATATAATTTGATTTTTTTGTAAAAAAATATAGCAATATTATACTCAATTTAAAGAGGAAAAAATGCCTGATTTATGGTGTAATTATTTAAAAAAATAATGTCATATGAAAAAGTTATTAGCATTTAAAAAAATGGGGGGAAATTTTAAAAAGTCAACAATTGTGGGCAATATTATAAAATACCCAAACTACCTTGATTATTTAGTTTTCCTACACTTTGATCCTAGCCCTTAATTAGATAATTAGAAGGCTAAGATTACTTCTTAGTATTCTTAAGAAAAATTTATTTTTTAGGGGAACCTCCCTCTATATATATATATGTGTGTGTATATTATATATATATATATATATATAGGGTTAGGATCATTACAGAACCACTTTTTATTTTCAGAACTACAGAACTATTGATTTACATAAATGTATATTAAGTCTGGTAATAGTTGACCTGTTTTACATATGTGTATATCAGACATGAACAATAAACTATAAAAACAACTAAATATCACCAGGTTTAACTTACATCTATGTAAACTAATGGTTTATAATTTACATTTATGTAAGTCAATGGTTCTTTTGGTTCTGAAAATAAAAAATGGTTCTGTAATGATCCTAATCCTATATATATATATATATATATATATAAAGGGTCAGGATCTTTTCAGAACTCCTAAAGATCACGAGAACTATAAGAACTCATCCTAGCCATTGATTTATATAGTTTTTATTACTTATTTTATTTAACTTAAGGGTATTATGGTAAATTTAAATTTATTTAATTTTGTTTTACCTTATTTACCTCCTTTAATTATGGAAGTTTAAATTCTTTCCATTGACCAAATTTCTAAAACCAAATCATCGATTATCACCTTAATATCCATTATTATTTTAGAACATCCTTCTTCATTTAACCTAATCAAAAAGGTTTTCCCAAATAAAAATTAGTTTTTTTCTTATAATGGGTTGTTTACTGTCATAATTCAAGAGAAAATGAAGAAGATGACGACGAATATTAAATGGGGGCGATGGGTTTTTGTGATTCAAGGATGTTTGATGGTGCATCAATTTATAGCTACATTGTTTGAGTAGAGGCGGGTCTTGTCTTTCGAGAAAAAACAAAGAAGATGATGATGAATATTTTATAGGGGCGGCGGTTATGGTGGTACTGGCGTGTTCAATCAATGGTGCATTTTTTGTGTTTCTCACAAATTATTAATTCTTTATTTTCTTTCATCGATTTTGATAAGGTTATGTTGATCATTCAATATGTTTCGACTTCATGTTAATATGTAATTCATATTTCTTTTTCTACAATTGTGTGTGCTTGTTATCTTTTGGTAGTAGATTATAATTAATAATTAATATTCACGTAGTGAACAATCAGGTTTATGATATTGAACTTTTGAATAGCAACGTAATCGGTGATCTGACAAGAAAAGTTGAGCTTTCTTCAAATAAGTTTGATAAATAGGTGGAAAATATTGGTTTCGTTGAGAACGAAGGTACACGTCTAATGAGCATGAAGGTACGTATTCGTTGTCTGTAATTATACTACGGGTTTGTTATACATGTTTTACATATATGTAAACACATAAGAATATAATTAAACTACATAATAGGTTATATTTTTACTTATAACTTTTATGTTGATTTACATATATGTTAATTTTTATGTGATAGACTAGTTATCATTTTTTTAAAAATAGTTGACATGAAACTATTGTTTTGTTTGCTATCACAAGTTTACATATTTGTAAATACAATATAATTATAATTGAATTGTACTACACATAAACTATTTTAATACTCCCTTTTTATTTTATAATATTTATTTTCATTTCCATATTGTAAAACAGGTTTCAAAAATCAAGCAGGCACTAAGTGAGGGTGGATGATGGTGAGGAAATAAGAAGAGGCAATAAATAGTTTTGATATTGTACAGACGGTACTGGAAAAAAGTTGGATATGATGATCATTATTATAAAGTGATTTACGTATATGTAAAAATAAATATATTTAAGCTACATATAAGCAAATCAAGTTGTATATGTTTTAGTTTATGTATTTTTGTAGAATTTAAACTTTTGTTTTACCTTTTTGGTAGCAAAATGGTTGATGGTATGATAGATTTTTACTCTTGAATTGAGAGTTTGAAATTTAGTAGATTTTGTTGTTAGTTTGATAGATTTCATTGAATTAAGTGTTGTTTAATTTCATGTTTCTAGATTGGGTGTTGTTTTATACATATAAATTATGTAAATTATACAATTGATGATATAATGAAATTATGTATATGTGATCGATAATCTTGTGAATTTTTAAAACCATATGCCTTGATGATATCATGCATATAAATTATACAATTTGATGATCAGATTCATATATACATATATGTATAAGTGGTTATTACCAAAACAAATTTACACATATGTGAACTGTGTAAACCATATAATTTCTTGATCTGATCCATATGTGTAAATTCGATCCGTGGAAACGGCCTTCCCACAAAATGTGGGGGAAAGACCGCGTACATCTTCCCTTAAATGGGACGGACCCTCCCTGGACCCTGCGAAAACGCGGGAGCTCTTTGCAGCACCAGGTACGCCCTTTTTTTATTTGAATTAGTTTGTTTTGGTGTACATATGTAACAACACCTAGAACTAAAAAAGAAGTTCAACAGGTGCAAAAAGTTAATATTTTTTTGTTATAAATTGACAAGAAAGGATTTACACATACGTGAATTAAAATATGCATTTAAAACCCCACATGTTATCTTTTAATCAACATTAAATGTTGAATTTCTATTGTTCTCTTGATTTCCTTACTCTCAGTCTATCTTTGTAGGAGCCCTAATTCAAAAAATAACGTGAATTTAAAAACAAATAGAAAACTTGCATTAATGCAAAATAAATTATATAATTTTGGTTTTGACTTGAAAAGTACTAATAAATAAAGGTTTCTACATATACGTAAAAAAAATTGGTATTCATATACTAACACGTTACCTTTTAATATGCCAAAATCATGAAGTGCTTGTTGGAATCTAGGTTGACTCTCTTTAAACCAATATTAATATCAATACTAGCTTGTTTGATGTTTTTATTTGAGTTAAGAATAATTTTAGAACTAAGGTGAGATAAGGAGTAGCATACAAGATCTTCCATATTTTTAGAGGGTTTCCAAAAAAGTAATGGTTTCATTTTACTAACATACCCTTTATGCTTAATTAAATAAATTAATTGATATATTAATTTACATTATTATCTTTTTTTAATCTCAACCATTGATTAGTTGTCACACCCCCGCTGATAGCGGAAACACGGGGATGCGAGCTAGACGGGATCGTCATAACACATGGTTAATAATAGAGGTGCAATATATATGAAATTGATGACATGGCGTGTCATGACGACACCCGGCACAAATGGAGACTTGTGTCGTGTATAATCAATGATCACGACAGTACAGCCATAAGCATAAACTTAAAAGATCACTTAAATATTGATGATAACTTGTGGTGTAAATTCCCACAACCCGGGAGCAAGTGTACAATGTTTAAGTTAAAGCAACCAAAAAGTTCTAAGTTCAATGTTTAACAAAATGCTTAGTCCTCCAGAAATGTATCCTAGGGTCTCCTCTAAAAGGCAGCACTCCTAGAACTTCAATTACCTTGATCACCTGAAAAGAGATGCTCAAAACGGTCAACATAATTGTTGGTGAGCTTCGCAGGTTTTTAAGTAATAAAAGATGTTAAGATGTAATCAGTGAGTAAGTTTACTAAAAGTTGCCACGACTACACTTATGTGCAGGCGGTTTACCGTTTATAAATAGCTACAGCCAACCTAGTCATCGGTTCCACACGGGAATTGATGGCTGTAAGAAAGGTTTTCTCGAAAAAGAAAATAGTTTATAAAGACGTAGCAAGATCCACACAGCGGATACGCATAGTTTATAACCAAACCAATCCTTAGGTCCCAATGCCGGGATTAAGGGTTATACAAAAAGGTTTTACATAGCATAATAAGTTCAAGGTGACGTAGCAGGGTCCACACAGCGCATACGTTTAGGTTACAACCAAACCAATCCTTAGGTCCCAATTACCGGGATTAATGGTTGTAATGGATGATCGGCTTAGAAGAACCACACAGAGGAACCACACAGAAGAACCACACAGCCGAGAGCATCCAAGGTCAAAGGCATCCAACAAGCAGTAAGCATTCCATGAGTTTCACATGACGTAGCAAGATCCACATAGCATATACGTATATGTTACAACCAAACCAGTCCTTAGGTCTCATTTCTGGAATTAATGGTTGCACTGAAAGATCCACACAGAAGTCCCACACAGAAGTCCCACACAGAAGTCCCACACAGAAGTCCCACACAGAAGTCCCACACAGCCAATTTATAGGTAAAATCAAACAACACATAGTATCAAGTAATAGCACATAGTAATGTATGGCCACCAAGTAACATGTAAGGGGTAACATAGCATAGTGTCAGGTTCTAACAAATCCAGGCCTCAGTCGATCGAGATCATCACATAGCCCAGTTTAAGCACATTCTTGGTATACCAAGGATGCTTATATATAGGGTTCCCCGCAGCGTTCCCCCCACATCCGCGATACACCTAGAACGATGCCTAAACCAGTTACATGACATCCATCTATCCTTAACATCATCAACATGACAAACGAGGTAAGATACTTATAGAAGTAGCAGCCACCTCCACCAAGGAAGGCGCTCGAAAACAAGTAAAGTAGGTGAGCATTCTTTTCCCCCAAGTTGAAAATATTTAAAAAGATTTGGTAAGAGTAAAAAGGGGCCACAAAACTCACTTGTTAAGTGGTAAGTATGTATGATGTAACTTCCCAAACTCGTATGTATGTAGCCAATCACCTATTGACAGTTATTTTAAGCATTAGTAATACGTCTACTGTTAACCGTATTGTTTAGTTGAGTTGGGTCGTATCGTTCGGTCGTGGGTAACTCTTGCACACAAACACGTGCAATAGATCTTATGTAGATCCAAGCACTAGGAACGTTGCCATTGTCGATGATGTTTGGGTAAAAGTGTTATTGTTGTTAAAGGAATACTTGTGTAAGGCCCCGTTCCCGGGCACCTTACGGTTGGTCGTCATCGCACATAAAACATAGATTTGATATAAACATAATAAAATAACGCAGCGGAACTTTATAAAGAGGGTCATTCTCATTACATCATAAAAGCTTTTACATCATTGACTTGGTTACAAAATACAAGCTTTCTTTACATTGCCTAGCTTTACTATGATTGCTGCTGAAGCATATGAAACCGAGGATAATCTCGTTTATGTGAATCCTCAGCAATCATAGGGTCATAACAGTGACCTCAAGTATAAAAATATAAAATTTTTTCATCATAAAGGAGATTTCCTTAAGTAGTCCCGTACATCGAAACCCTAAGGAATCTCCTAACGGCATGCAACATAATGTGTTACGTGCATCATGGGCCCACAACACATGACGTTGCAGCATTATCAAAAGGAGAATGCCATCCCAAAATAGCTGAGTAGCCGCCTCGTGCCATCCCCAGCAACACTACCTGCCAACTGGAAACACATAAAAGTCAGCGTTGCTGAGTGAGTTCTAGTTTTATAATAAATATATTATATTTCCATTAGAAACCATTCTTTCACGTGATCATACATCATACGTACACAGAGATAATATTCATTATTATCTTCATCATTCGTTATACATCATCATTTTTAACTTCTCATATGGATCCTGTCAGGCTTTACCCACTTCATAGCACTCGGCTATGATTACTGTGGTCGAATGACAAGGATCCCGTTTCATTCTTACTTGCACATTGAATTCTGATGTACCAATACCATATGCTATACCCCGATCAGTCTTAGCTACTGGGCTGTGAATCAATAGAGCGTATGCCACAGTAGCCTTAGCTACTGGGCAGTGAATCTAAGCGTATGCCACAGTACTAGTAGGTAAGCGGTAGAGGTACCATGACCATGGCCAATCACAAAGAAGGACCAATCGACTTATTCAATGTTTGCAAGACTTAATTCGTTCGTTCGTTAATACATGTATTCATCATCTTATTACTCATTCATTCATTCATTAATACATGCATTCGTCATCGTGTTCCTCTTTCATTATCTTTCACTTTACGTACATAATACTTTGTTCGTTTATCGTCATAATACATGAATCGTGAAAGATATACATACATCATTATAAGGAACACACACCCATCATACATACATCATCATACATAGCATCATACATACATAGCATACATCATCAGTCATCTACAGGCACTTACTTCCGTATCTTTCCCGAAAGCCGGGACTTAACTATGCATCATTTGGGTACAACAGCCCTAATTGTCCCTCCTAGACCTTGGGGACCCATGCTAGGACCTCATACAACACGCCCAAGTCCACTATCATACCTTAAACGTACATCACAACATTATACCCCAAATGGGCCATACATACATATTTCAATAAACAGGTTTATATGTGTTCCAGCCCCAAAATCATTTAAAACAAGGAAATGAGGGGTCCTAGAAACTCACCTGTACTTGACGAGTAGCTTCTCAATCAAGCTTTAAAAGAGAGGGTTGCACTACACCACCTGCAGATAAGTTAACACTCAAAGGAGTTAATTTCTACCTAGATTCGCTGCTAGGTTCGCTAATAGGTTCGCTGATAGATTCGCTGATAGGTTCGCTGATAGATTCACTGCTAGGTTCTCTGGCATCTTTGCTGCCAGTTTCGCCCAACTTTCGTTGGATGACAATGTCAGCGAATCTACTAGAGAATCTATAGGTTCGCTGATAGGTTCTCTGCTAGGTTCACTGCTAGGTTCACTGCTAGGTTCGCTGCTAGGTTCGCTGGACGAATGCATAGGTTCGCTGGACAAGCTGAAATTATGAACCAACCCATTTTTAACCCAAAACTTTGATCTTTTACACCCAAACCTTGGGTTATCATCCAGGAACCTAAATCTAAGCTTCTTACATGTTTTATTACCCTAAAACATGCGTTTTGGGGCGATTTTTGCCACTTTTAAAACCCCAAAACCCAAATCCGGGTTTTTCACCAAATGGAGCGATTATACTACGTTTCTTACCTTGATTCTTGTTGTTTGGGAGTCCACAAACACCAGCCTTCGATTCTTGACCAACCGAGTCTCGATCCGACACTTTCTCTCTCTACACTTTCTCTCTCTAGAAATGGGTGTTGAGTGAAAATGGGAGTTACTCAGCTGATCCATCTATATATATATGCCAGGCGTTCCCGCGACCCCAAACTCGTTAAACTCATGACCCGAAGGGTTAACTCGGTCTAACACCCACAACCATTTTATATTTATTAAATGGTTTTCGTCTGAGCCCATTATTATTATTTGACTCGCTTAGAAAATTTTCCAGGTGTTACAAGTCCACCCCCTTATTTGGGTTTCGTCCCCGAAACCTGTTATTCATCGAACAGACGTGAGTAATGTTGTCGCATCTCTTCTTCAGTCTCCCACGTAGACTCAGATCCCTTCCTATGCTTCCACTGTACACGCACAAGAGGAACCACTTTATTTCTTAGCCGCTTCTCTTTTCTATCGATGATTGCCACTGGTTGCTCCACATAATTGAGCCGTTCGTCTACTTCGATATCCTCTAGTGGAACAATCATATCCTCATCGGCTAAACATTTTCTCAGATGAGATACGTGGAAGGTTGGGTGAATTCCACTCAACTCATCTGGTAGTTCCAACCTATAGGCCACCTCTCCCACACGGGCAATGATTCGGAAAGGGCCTATATACCGTGGGCTCAGTTTGCCCCACTTTCGGAACCGAATAATTCCTTTCCAAGGTGAGACCTTCAACATGACTCGGTCACCGACCTTGAACTCTATCGGTCTTCGCCTCTTGTCAGCATACGACTTTTGTCTATCTTTCGCCGCCTTCATGAAGGCTTTGATCTTTTCTAACTTCTCAGTCGTTGCTTCAACCACTTCGACACCTCCCAGTTCCTTCTGCCCAATGTCTCCCCAACATACGGGCGTCCTACACTTCCTACCATACAGCATCTCGTAAAGTGGCATGCCAATGTTGGCATGATAACTGTTATTGTACGAGAATTCTGCTAACGGCAAGTGGTCGTCCCAAATTCCTCCAAAGTCGATCACACACGCCCGAAGCATGTCTTCGAGTGTTTGGATCGTCCTCTCAGACTGACCGTCTGTCTAAGGGTGATATGCCGTACTAATATGTAGTCTCGTCCCCATCGCGTCATGGAATCTCTTCCAGAATTTCGATGTAAAACGGGTGTCACGATCAGACACAATGGACACCGGCATGCCATGTCGAGCTACGATTTCTTTGATGAACAGATCCACCAATCTTTCAGATGAATACGTCTCGCGGATCGGTAGGAAGTGGGCGCTTTTCGTCAAACGGTCGACTATCACCCATATAGTATCATACCCTTTCGAGGTACGTGGTAGCTTCGTGATGAAATCCATGGTGATATGCTCCCACTTCCATTCGGGTATATCCCACGGCTGGATCTTCCCGTACGGTTTCTGGTGTTCCGCCTTCACTTGGAGACAAGTGAGGCACTTACTCACGTACTCCGCTACATCACGTTTCATACCCGGCCACCAATAATCTTTCTTCATATCGTGATACATCTTGGTAGCACCGGGATGAATGGAGTATCGAGTCTTATGGGCTTCGTCCATTATCTTTCCTCGTAGGTCCCCGTATCGAGGAATCCACATCCGCCCAAATCGGGTCTTAACACCAAGAGTGTTCTCTCCCAATTCCGTAACTAGACCTCTCATCCTTTCGGAGTTAAGACGATCTTGTTTCAAAGCCTCGTCTTGAAACTCCTTAACCTGTGTCATCACGTCAGAGGTCATAATCAGCTGATAAGCCTTCACCCGAATCGGCTCGGGCCTTTCCTTTCGGCTAAGGGCATCAGCCACCACATTGGCCTTGCCCGAGTGGTAATGGATCTCACAATCATAATCTTTATCAGCTCCAACCACCGCCTCTGCCTCATGTTTAGATCCTTCTGCTCGAAGAAGTACTTCAAGCTCTTGTGGTGCGTGAAGATGGTGCACTTCGTCCCGTATAGATAGTGCTGCCAAATCTTCAACGCGAAAACCACCGCAGCTAGTTCTAGATCGTGCGTGGGATAGTTGACTTTGTGGGTCTTCAGTTGTCGAGATGCATAGGCTACTACCTTTCCCCGTTGCATCAATACGCAACCTAACCCAGAATAGGATGCATCCGAATAGACCACTAAGTCCTCATTTCCCTCGGGCAATGTCAAGACAGGAGCTTGTGTCAGTCTCGTCTTCAACTCCTCAAAGGCATCCTCCTGTTCCCGACCCCACACGAACTTTACGTCCTTGCGAGTCAATTTTGTCAAAGGTGATGCTATCTTTGAAAAGTCTTGAATAAATCTTCTGTAGTAGCCCGCCAATCCCAAGAAGCTGCGAATCTCGGAGGGCGTCTTTGGTGACTTCCATTGCATCACGGCCTCAACCTTTGCTGGGTCCACCATTATTCCCTGAGCATTTACCACGTGACCCAGAAATTGCACCTCGCGTAGCCAGAACGCACACATGGAGAACATAGCATACAGTTTCTCCCTTCTCAGAGTTTCCAACACTTCCCGAATGTGACCGGCATGCTCTTCTTCGCTCCTTGAATAAATCAGGATATCGTCGATGAACACAATCACTGACTTATCTAACATTGGCCGACACACTCGGTTCATCAAATCCATAAAAGCAGCCGGCGCATTGGTCAAACCAAAAGACATAACAAGAAACTCGTAATGACCATAGCGCGTTCGAAAAGCTGTTTTAGGAATGTCCTGCTCCTTCACTTTCAATTGATGGTAGCCAGATCGAAGATCTATCCTCGAGAACCAACTGGCACCCTGGAGCTGGTCGAACAAGTCGTCGATCCTCGGTAACGGATACCGATTCTTTATCGTCAATTTGTTCAACTCACGGTAGTCGATACACATTCTCATGCTACCGTCCTTCTTCTTCACAAACAAGACCGGAGCACCCCAAGGTGAGATACTCGGTCGAATAAACCCCTTATCTAGCAGTTCTTGCAACTGCTCCATCAACTCTTTCATCTCCGTCGGAGCCAAGCGATACGGTGCCTTGGCGACTGGTTGAGCACCGGTATCAGGTCGATCTGGAATTCGATCTCTCGGTCAGGTGGCAATCCCGATAAGTCTTCGGGAAACACGTCTGGAAAGTCACGCACAACTGGTACATCGGATAGTTGTGAAGTTGGCGTCTCTACATTCTTTACATAACATAAGTAGGCGCTACATCCGCGCCTCATACACTTTCCCGCCACCGCCATCGAGATCACCTTCGGAATCGTCGTCACTCGATCGCCATATATTGTTACCGGACTTTCGTCAGCCGCCGTCAGCCTAATCATTTTCCTTCGGCACACGATATTCGCTTCGTAGGTTGCTAACCAATCCATCCCTAATACTACATCAAATCCTCCTAGGGGCATCACATGTACTTGGCAGCAAACCTATGACCTTCTAATTCTACGGCACAGTCCTCTATCACATCCGTAACCCTAGTGGATTTACCAATAGCAGTTTCTACGTCAAGGACTCATCAAGGCATTTACTCCTAACAGGCAGTTTAGCACAGAATGTAGTAGAAATAAACTCCTACTGACACCCGAATCAAATAACACAAAGGCTAAAATTTGGTTTATCAGGAACGTACCGGAAACCACGTACAGGGTCCATCCTAGCCTCTTCTTGCGTCATCGTGAACGCCCTGGCCTTTGCCCTTGGTGCTTCTCCTCCGTCTTCTTCTCCCCGGAGCCCTCAGCCCTCGGCTTCTTGCAATCTCTGCTCATATGACCACTTTCCCCACAGTTAAAACACTTGCCCATCCGACAGTCCTTTGACATATGCCCTGCCTTCCCGCATCTGAAACAGATGTTGGATCCCACTTGCACTCCCCCGAGTGCTCTCTCCCACATTGGCCACACTTTCTCAACCCTGCTCTTGACATGACCACCGGTCATCCACCCTTGCCTTCTTGTTACTTGTCGAGGTATCACCTCGACCAAATCTCTTTCCCTGCCAACTTTTCTCGCCACCTCCCTTCTTACCACCCTCAGCCTTCACCACCCTAGCCCTTTCATCGTATAGCCGCCAGCCAAATCTACTGCCGACCTTAAAGTACTCGGTCAGGCAGTGATCAAGTGCGTGCGGATGTCGGCCGGCAGCCCCTGGATATACCGGTTGATCTTTCGAGACACCGGCGTCACCTGGTCCGGCACCATTCTCGCCATGTCATTAAACTTGGTGGTGTACTGTTGGTGGGTCATCGTCCCTGCTTCCAGCTGCAGAAACTCTCTCTCAACCTTGTCCATTTCTCGACGAGGACTGAACTCCTCGATCACCATCCTTTTCAGTTCGGACCACTTCATCTTTCCAATGGCCCTGCTACCCTCGGCCTGGACTATGTTGTCCCACCAGCATAAGGCCGACCCCGTAAAAGAATGGGTAGCAAACTTCACCTTCTTGTCCTCCCGGCAATCACTAATATCGAGAACAGCCTCCATTTCCCTCACCCATTGGTGAGCATCAGCAGCGGTGCCAGAGCCATCAAAAGTAGGGGGCTTGCACCTCATAAACACCCCGTAGTTACAACCCCTGTTGTCTCAGGCACTGACTCCTCCTCATCTTCCTCTTCTTCATCATCAGAAAGAACCGTTTCCGGCTCTTGTTGCTGCTGTCTTCCTGAGGATCGATTCCTCCCTCGCCTCTCATCTTCGCGTACGGCCTTTATCACTTCGGTCACCACAGACGGTAAGATCGTCTGCATGACCTGGTGCACCTCTTCAACCACTGCCTCTTTTACCGAGGCCCTCAAATCAGCACTCTCATCCACTCCCTCCGGAGGAGTACTATCAGGTTCTTCAGGAACCTTCTTCTCTAGTCTAGGTCTTCCTCTTGTGGCTCGTGGTTCCGCACCACTTCCGCCACCGCCTCCACCACGTGGGGCTTTAGATGATCTACCACCGACCATCTTCTATCACACACTGAAAGGTTCAAATACCAACACGGTCATTCAAGGAAATAGCTCAGTTTATGTCAAGTATAGTAAGTCCCTAATTACAGTGGCCAGTTGTGATTAGCCACTTACTTTACTCTTCGCACCCTGAGCATCACCCGTCATGACTACACTAGCATCTAAATCTAACAGTACACGTATACCACATACATACGCACATCATACCAGTTAATCTTTTAAGAAAATACCTGATGGCACGCAGCTACTCAGATGGCATTCTTCCCTTTTTCTGTCCCATTTTCAGTTTAAGTTTTAGGTTTATTTTGAAAATTTACCCGTTTTACTTAAACTTTTGCTCTGATACCAACTTCTAAGGCCCCGTTCCGGGCACCTTACGGTTGGTGTCATCGCACATAAAACATAGATTTGATATAAACATAATAAAATAACGCAACGGAACTTTATAAAGAGGGTCATTCTCATTACATCATAAAAGCTTTTACATCATTGACTTGGTTACAAAATACAAGCTTTCTTTACATTGCCTAGCTTTACTATGATTACTGCTGAAGCATATGAAACCGAGGATAATCTCGTTTATGTGAATCCTCAGCAATCATAGGGTTATAACAGTGACCTCTAGTATAAAAATATAAAATTTTTTCATCATAAGGGAGATTTCCTTAAGTAGTCCCGTACATCGGAACCCTAAGGAATCTCCTAACGGCATGCAACATAATGTGTTGCGTGCATCATGGGCCCACAACACATGACGTTGCAGCATTATCAAAAGGAGAATGTCATCCCAAAAGAGCTGAGTAGCCGCCTCGTGCCATCCCCAGCAACACTACCTGCCAACTGGAAACACATAAAAGTCAGCGTTGCTGAGTGAGTTCTAGTTTTATAATAAATATATTATATTTCCATTAGAAACCATTCTTTCACGTGATCATACATCATACGTACACAGAGATAATATTCATTATTATCTTCATCATTCGTTATACATCATCATCTTTAACTTCTCATATGGATCCTGTCAGGCTTTACCCACTTCATAGCACTCGGCTATGATTACTGTGGTCGAATGACAAGGATCCCGTTTCATTCTTACTTGCACATTGAATTCTGATGTACCAATACCATATGCTATACCCCGATCAGTCTTAGCTACTGGGCCGTGAATCAATAGAGCGTATGCCACAGTAGCCGTAGCTACTGGGCCGTGAATCTAAGCGTATGCCACAGTACTAGTAGGTAAGCGGTAGAGGTACCATGACCATGGCCAATCACAAAGAAGGACCAATCGACTTATTCAATGTTTGCAAGACTTAATTCGTTCGTTCGTTAATGCATATATTCATCATCTTATTACTCATTCATTCATTCATTAATACATGCATTCATCATCGTGTTCCTCTTTCATTATCTTTCACTTTACGTACATAATACTATGTTCATTTATCGTCATAATACATGAGTCGTGAAAGATATACATACATCATTATAAGGAACACACACCCATCATACATACATCATCATACATAGCATCATACATACATAGCATACATCATCAGTCATCTACAGGCACTTACTTCCGTATCTTTCCCGAAATCCGGGACTTAACTATGCATCATTTGGGTATAACATGTAACAAGCAGGAAACCGCATCGGATATTTTCCGCTACTTGGGGAGAATAGCCCCATCACGGTTTTAAAACGCGTCCAATGGGGAAGGTATCCAGCCCCTTATAGAGAGACTTTTGTTCCCCTTCCCAACCGATGTGGGATGTTACATCCTCCCCCACTTGGGAGACCAGCGTCCTCGTTGGCACACCGGCCCGGCCCTGGCTCTGATACCAACTGTAACAAGCAGGAAACCGCATCGGATATTGTCCGCTACTTGGGGAGAATAGCCCATCACGGTTTTTAAAACGCGTCCAATGGGGAAGGTATCCAGCCCCTTATAGAGAGACTTTTGTTCCCCTTCCCAACCGATGTGGGATGTTACAGTACAAGTGTCCAAGTGTTGTTGAGCTTCAAGGCATTCATTTCTTTTTGGATGGCAGCCATCCAGTGTGGATGCTTGGCAGCAGTTTTAAAACTCTTCGGGTTGGTTGAAGCAAACAAGGCCGAGAAGAGTCCAGTCCGGGAAGTCTGGGCAAGGTTGACATGATGTTTAGGCTTGAAGATCCCAGCTTTGGCACGAGTTACCATCGGATGGACAGAGGAGTTAGGAGGAGGGACCGAACTCGACGAAGTGGCGCCGGTAGGCTGCACAGGGGGTTTGAGTCAGGGACAGGTGTGTCAAGTTGGGTCGAGGGCTGCACTGAGGGAATCGGATCATGGGCAGAGGCATCAGGCTGGGCCGAGGGCTGGTTGGGGGCTGAGGGAGTGGAGTCGGTGATAGGCATTTGGGCCGATAAGGGAATGGGTTCAATATTAGTGGGTGGGTTTGTGGAATGGTTGGATTGGGTTGTTGTGGTGGTGTTTGGAGCTTCATCACACAGCCCACAAGGCTTGGCAGGTTGGGTTGGTATGGAGGATGAGGTGGACTTTGACGAACCATGCGGTGAGACAATGGAGCAGGGAGTGTCATCCAAGAAAGTTGTAAGTTGGATCATAGTCAGGGATGTTTAAGTGACATCGCCCGAAAAAGGAAAAGAATTTTCATCAAAGCGAGAATGCCGAGTAATATAAATACGTGTTGTGAGTGGCTCCAAACAAAGATAACCTTTGTATTGAGAAGAATACCCGAGGAAAATGCACAGGAGACTCCTTGGAGACAGTTTATGATCAGCATAGTCCTGTAAATATGGGTAAACACGACACCCGAACGGTCGGAAATTGTCATAAGTCGAGGGCCGATTAAATATTAACTCAAATGGGGATTTATTTGAAGAACCGGAGACGGTAATCTGTTAATGATATATACGGCAGAGCTAAACGCATGAACCCAATATTGTGGGGGGACTTGACCGTGGAACAACATTGAAAGGCCGGTTTCAACTATATGGCGATGTTTACACTCAGCCCGGCCATTTTGTTGAGGTGTATATGGACATGAGAGACGATGAAAAGTACCATTATCCTCAAGTAATTTCTGAACATTGTGGTTTAAGAACTCAGTCCCTCCATCACTCTGAAACACTTTGATTTTGCGTGAAAATTGCGTTTGAACAAATTGGAGAAAGACATTAAACACCAAGTAAAAACTCGACTTAGTTTTAAGCGGGTAGAACCACATGAACCGAGAATGATCATCCAGAAAAGTAACATAATAACGATAAGCATCAATAGATGTAACGGGTGCAGGTCCCCACAAATCACAATGAACTAAGTCTACGATATGTAATGGTCGTTTTTCATTTTGCTGAAAAGGTAGGCGACGTGCCTTAGCTAATTGACAAGATGAGCATATAATAGGTTTTGGTAAAATTGAAGTAACCGACAAAAGTCCCAATTTATTCAAAAGTGAGATAGTTTCAAAGGACACATGTCCTAACCGTGAGTGCCAAAGTTCATATGATGCTTTTGACAATGATCTTGTAGTGGCAACAAAAGCTTGAGGTGTACTTGAAAGAACGTATAATCCCCGTTCACAACGACCCTGTGCTAGAACCTGCTTCGTTGCTCGGTCCTGTATGAAAAAATACGGTTAGGAAAACAAAACATCCATACTATTGTCAGTGGTTAATTTGGAGATAGAAAGAAGATTATGAGTGAGATTGGGAACAACCAGAACATCCCGTAGGCTAATATTGTTATTAAAAGAAGATTGTCCAATATGTGAAATTGGAAGAGCATTACCATCTCCAAAGGTGACCTTGGCTTTTCCCATGTATGGGGTGGGTTGAGAAACATTGGCAGTAGAAGAGCTCATATGTTCTGTAGCGCCAGAATAAACAAACCAATCGGGAGACGCATTTGTAACATGGCATTGAGCATGGAATGCTTTGGCTAAGTCTTCTTCCGAACTGGGAGCATGGTTGGCATAGGAAACGAGATGAGGGCAGGCATTAGCATAGTGGCCATCCTTACGACATAATTGGCAGTGTGGGGGACGCCTCCCACGTCCCCTACCACCACGGATAAACCGACCACCACGACCCCGGTTGGGATTAGTCGGGCGAGTGTGAGCATTAAACGCCACAGGAGGAGTCCCAGAACCATGAATTGAACGAAGGAAAAGTTCATGTCCTTCAACCTGAGCGAGAAGATCCTTGAAGTTGGCTTGTGGGGAACAGGAAGCCCGAACCGCAGTAGAGAACGTCTCAAACGTCGGTCCAAGACTGCATAAAAACCAATGAACCTTATCAGATTCGTCGACCGGGTGGCCAATAGCAGCCAATTGGTCACAGATAGATTTAAACTTTCGACCGAAGTCGAGAACAGTAGACGAACCTTTCGAAACTTGGCGTAACTGATTCCGTAAGTTCTGAATTCTTTCAATCGATGAATTGCTATAGGCGAACTCGAGAGCAACCCAGATTTGACGAGCAGTGGTAAGACCAATGATTTCTGAAAGAGCTTCTTCAGAGAGGGATGCCCGAAGAATAATAATGGCCCGCTGATCTGCAGCAAGCCACGCAGAATATGCGGGATTCGGAAGAGGTTTCCCATCGGTGGTAATCTCGAAAGCAGGCGCAACAGAGGTGCCATCAACATGATCAAGCAAATTTTGGTAGGTAAGAAGGGGAAGTAATTGATTCTTCCACATAAGATAATTCGAGGATGCTAGACGAATCGTGATCATATGCATGATAGTATTCATGGGAAGGGTAGAGTCTGTTGAGGAGGAAGAGGGAGCAGCCATGGAGGAAGAGGAAATGAAGCAGAGGGAAGGTGGAAGGTGAACAGGGAGAAGAGGAAGAGAGGAGGGCAGGATCAATAGGCGTATGATACCATGATATTGATTATACTCCTATCCAAACATTGAGGAGATACATACAATATATAATAATGAAAGTTACAAGTACAACCCCAAGGATAAGTAGGAGATACAGATAACTAGTACAAGAATGAGATAAATACAATCATAATGTTAATGATATCTAATACAAGTAATGGTATGGACTCTTTTTTAGAAGTACTCTTGGATGTATTTGAGCTTTGCAAGTTGAGTCTATGACTAGAACATGGTATCTTCTAAGAATTGAAGCTCTTATATATAAATTTTATATAATTATAGCACAATGATGTTCTTCATCACTTTATTAAAAAGTATTTATGATTTTTGTATATTATTTTATTACTATTTGTCCTCCACCACTATATGGAGTTTTTTTTTAAATAATGTAGTTGGAAAATTATTTACTAAAATACCGTAGTTTTCTCGAAATATGTTTAATTTATTTTTAAAATGTTAAAAACTATTTTTTAAGTGTTTAATCATTATATATAAACAATGTCGGTTGTGTAGGAACTATTTTTCAAATTCTTTTTTATGTTTTTTTGCTTAACCACGTTTATAAACAAACAAATTAAGAAAAAAACTTATGTACACAATAGTTTTCCCACCCGAGTAACCCACTCTTCCACCTTTTTTTTTTTTTGTTTTTAGAGGGATGTGAATTTTATTTGTTTATTGTTCAAATTTTATTCAAGTACAAACTATGGTAAGCATGCTTATTCATAGGTCCCCTTTTTAAATTACTTTAATATATTTTTACTATATTATTTAATCATTTCATACTTATTCTGTTTTCAATATATAACTTTTAAAATATAATGTTTTCATATGCTCTGAAAATACTGTTATGACATTGTTATTATTGAGTAAATTACAGTTTACGTCCTTTAAGTTTATAGCAAATTTTAGTAATTGTCCTTTAACTAAGGAAATTACAAGGATTGTCCTTTACATTTAAGTTGTGTTACATGTTTCGTCATTTACCTTAAGAGTCGTCAGTTTTAAACGTTAACTTATGTCATGTGTCACGCACATGAGGGCAAAACTGTCATTTTGTGTCCTTTTTCCCAGTTCACCCTTTTAACCCCTCTTCCCCTTCCCTTCTAAAAAACTTCTCCCCCATCATCTTCCCCATTGTTAAGTTCATCCTAAAAATGTCGATTGATAGTTTCTTCATCAAAGAATCACTCGATCAAACTGATGTCGATGCAATATATTTTAAGTTTGTACATTTTATATTAATTTTGCATGATCTTATTGTGTTTAGCATTTGCTAAATTTAGAACTTTTTGGGAATGCAGTTGGTTTTGATAACCTTTTTTCCATGAAGTTGCATCATACCGGAAGGTTTACTCGATTTACAGGGTGTACCTATGTGGGAGGTAAAATAGATTATGTGGACCTCATTAACATTGAAAAGTTCTCTGTGTTTCAAATGGATATAATTATGGTAATGTTAGGGTATACTGGTGATGAGGTCATATATTACCACTTTTTAGTTCTAGAAAAAGATATGAATTTTGGTCTTCAAGCCCCAGGTAATTATTATGATGTATTGAACTTGGCCAAACATGTCTCTGTGCATAAGTTAATAAATGTGTATACTGAACATGGGAGCACCAAACCTACATACATATTTGTCTCACCATCAAAAGTTAGAATTGAAGATATAGTTGATGAAATAGAAAGTAACATTCATGTTACATGTAACACTTTAAAAAGATTGTTGTTGGATTGGCATGATCATGTACCTGAAGTGGGAAATTTAACTGGAAGTAGGCAAGGTGAAATTAATACTAATGACCAAGATAGTGATCACCTAGACCATTAATCAATCTAAATCAAGATGACATAATGCAACAAGATAATGTAGAGCATGAAGTGAATTTTAATCAACATGAAATGGATACAATCAGTATGAGTATAATAATATGGAGCTTGAAGTAGATTCAAATTAGGATGAAATGGATACAAATCGACATGACTATGATAATATAGAGCATGGAGTGGATTCGAATCAGCATGAGTATGATAATATAGACCATGGAGTGGATTCAAATCAGCATCGGCATGACAGTTTAGAGGATGATAGTAAAAAGCTTGTAAATGACAGTGAGGATGACAGTGATTTCATTATTGATGTTGATAACAATATGGATGATTATCAAGTGGACAAGAGGGACTTTAGATTAAATGTGGACTTGGATGTAATGGATAATGAGGTGTTGGAAGAGGGAGATGTTAATGAAAATGTGTTGGATAATGAGGTGTTGAAAATGGTTCAGAATCAGATGAGAATGCTTCAAGTATCAGAAGACAAAACTAAAATATCTAAGGAGGTCAAATGGAAAATAATGCTAATTTTTACCTTGATCAATTATTTGGAAGTAAGGAAGAAGCTAAAAGGTTGATTAGGGCTCATTCTATTAAAACAAGAAGGTTTTATTAAAATTGTCAAGGATGATAATCAAAGAGTTTGAGCAGTTTGTCATGGGAGTTCACCAACTAGTTAGGAGGGAAGCAAGGGACCAGAGCTGAATAAAGATAAAGGTAAAGGACCAGTGTTGAACATAGATAAAGGCTTTAATGGTTCAAAGAAAAATGTGATGGGAGGGAGAAGAAGACAAATCCTTACCTATTTCAATACCCTTGGGTCCTGTTCATATCAAAAGTTAGTGGAATAGAATCTTGGATGGTGAAGACTTTAATTACAGAACATAAATGTCTTTAAACAAGATCTGTTCCTGTTCTTTGCCTCTGACACAGACTTTTCGTCTCTCGTTTAGCTTTCTTGTATTTATCTTTTAGCTGTGCACGTTCTTCCTCATTGTTACATTGTAAAAGCTCTCTAAAACTCTGTTGTTTAATTTTTATCTTTTCCTGTACGTTTTCGTTCCACCACCAGGATTCCTTATGACCGACTGCCCTATTTGTTATAACTCCAAGAGTTTCTTTAGTTGCTTGAATGACTCTAGTTGCCATAGCCTCCCACTTTGGTTTGAGTCTTCCTGTAACCCAGTCTGGCTCATTGATATGACCTTATCTCTAAAGATGGTAATCATTTCGTCTTGAGCTGTCCTACCTGATCGTAGGTCTAACTCTCTTAGTTGGTTGGACAATTATTCTCTTCACGCATAGATCCGCCAAATAGATGATGTTGAGTCACTACTGTCTCGCCCGGTATTGTCTTACAGTCCTTCCATGAGGTACGATCTTTCCCCTCATCAGCAGATAGTCTATCTGCGTGTGTCTCCCACCACTGCTAAACGTGATAAGATGCGATTCTCTTTTCTAAAAACAAATTTATGATGCCTAGGTCGTGCGCTAATGCAATGTCAAGAAGCTCCTTACCGTCGTCATTCCTAAGACCATACCCAAATCCTCCGTGCACCAACGGAAGTGGATCATTATCCTTACCGATATGCCCATTAAAATCTCCTCCTATGCATACTTTTTTTTCTAGGTATGTCTCCCATAACATGGTCTAAACTCCCAGAACTTCTTTCTTTCGTTTCTCCTAATCCAACTTGTGGTGCATACGCACTAATACTGTCACTACTTTATCCCCTTTAACTATTCTTAACAGCATGAGTCTATCATCGTATCTTCTCACCTCCACTACATTATCTTGAAGTTCTTTAGTAATAGAAAACCTACTCCATTTTTGTTCTTTATAACCATTGCACTCTTTTACTCTCCCACCCGCCATCTAGTCTCCTGCATACACGATATCTGAACCCTACGTCTCTTCAGTACAGCTATTAACTCTAAAACTTACTAGTTAGGGTTCCTATTTCACGATGCCACTTGTAATCTATAACCCTTTTTCCCTGTAGTTACACATCTCTTCCGAACATGATCTCGGGCAGCATAATGGGTCCTGTTATCTATTTTACCGTACTGAACTCGCCTTACCAAAAAAAAGAAACCAGACAAAGTCCACGAATACAGCCACTAATCACGAGTCAACAAAACAGAAGCACAGGTGACTCGCCAGTAATATCTAAAAAAAAGGTGCAGCACTAGTAAGGAGGTGCATCACTAGTAATAGCCAATCAAAGAACGGGGTCACCAAAACACAGGTAATAGCCAATCACAACAAGAAGCAGGAAAATATAAAATCATAAGCAAGTAGGAATAGCACACGAATGGGTGATGCCTCTACCTATTTAAAACCAGAATGCTGGTACTCCTAACTCAGTCAAACAATCTAAACGTAGAGATAATAAAGAATACTAAAAAGCAGATATGAAAATACGAGCTGGAACGATCTCACCAAATATACAACCAAGTTAGGAATCCACTGCGGTAGGTGGGTTCGCTGCGATGGTGGTGAGTTAGCTGCGGTGTGGTGGTGGTGGCTGGCTGTGGAGTTTTCATGTTGGTGGAGTGGGTGGTTGTTGGCTGGCGACG
>CM044003.1:96769017-96849017 GCA_024085815.1 Flaveria linearis
TTATGACGTCATCCGGTTCGTAATCCGGTCCGACCGGTCTGACCAGTGAACCTCTAGGCCGTCCGGTTCGCTTTCGCTCCGGTTTTGAAAACATTATGTGTTTTTATAGGTTTATTTTGTGGGTTTGAGGTTTAGGGGTTAGGGTTTTTCTTGTGAGTTTTTTGGTTTCTTGACACATCTTTTTTATAGATGTTTTGATTACGTTCATTTATAGTATTCGTTGGCGTGGTCTTTCTCCGGGGTCCTATTTATTTCTTTCGTTATCGATACCCTGTTAATGTAACATCTCGTATTTTCGTTAATTTAAAAGTTAACTTTGTTATATTTTAAAAGGACCTCTTATGTCAATTTTGAAACTTTGAGGACTTGTTATGTATGATAATATTGGTTGTAACAAATTAATTTAAAATAATAATAACAATTTTAGTGTTTACAACGTTGCTTAATATTAAAACTTAACATAAGTGCTAATAATTTTAAAAAATAATCATAATTATATTAGATATAATAACAATAATAATATTAATAATAATATTAATAATAATAATGTTAATGATAATAATATTAATTTGTAATAATATAAGGTTATTATATTAAAACTTATAAATAAAAGTTTTTTTTACATTAATATTAAAGCAATAAAAGCACCAGGGACTAAATTATAATTTATTTAAAAATAAAACCTAAAACTTTGGGTGGTAATTTCTCAATTCGAAACCCAGGGACCAAAGTTGTAATTTCTAAAACCAACTTCCCCTTTTTTTCTTTTTCCCCGTCGACCACCTCCGGCCACAACTCCGGCCATCTCCGGCGGAGTTAAGCCCTCCAAAGACCCAAAATAAACAATCGAACCACCCTTTCACTTCTCGCATGTGGATTCGAACCTGCTACCATGTTCTACTTCGATTTAAGAGCTATTAAGAACATTCAATTAGAAAACGAAATGCACCTTCAAACCTTTAACCGTTCGAGCATTAAACCACAATTATAATCTAATTAAACTCACCTACACAATCATCTAACTATTCCTAAGCGATTATGATTCCAATTTCATCTGAAACAAACCCAAATATCCAGTTTAATCATTTTCTAATCCGCGACCTGCAAACTTTTCGAAAACCACAATCGAGCTCTCTAACTTGCAATGGATAGGGGTTTTCAATTATTGAATCCATTAGAAGCTTTCTGCAAAACTAATTGGGGTATTATCCACGTTTGCTCACGATTGGACCAAGGAAAACCGTGACTTGTTCTTCATTCGTGTTCATCGAATTCTAAAATTTCAGGTAATTAAAACACTCACTTAGACTCGTCTTAACATGGGGAGCAAAAGCCCCCATGAACATGATCATGAACCGTATCGATTTGAGTTCAATTTGATCCAAATCCATTCTAGGGTTCTTATGAAATTGGGGTTGTTTTATAATTGGTTTAAAACAATTAAAGCTGGGAACAACCGCGGCCACGGCTTGGTTCACCGGTTCACTCATCACACTCTAAACAGGAGGTCCCGGGTTCGAACCCGGGCACCCTCAACATATTTTTTAAGGCTTTTCAGCCCTATATTAATTCTAGAAAATTTTAATAAATATAAAAATAATTTTTATAAACTTTAAATATTTTTAAAACATCAAATAAATTCTGAAAAAATTTATTTTTATAATATCTTAACATTTGATTTTATCTTATTAAAAACAATAATATAACTAGTTAAATAATTTATAAATTAGACTTAAAATTATTATCTTAACAAAAAATATTATAATTGGATTATTTTCTTGTTTTAGCTTACTAATTATTATTTGTTTTAAATAATAAATATTATTTGTTTCAAATAATAAATAATAATTTTTGGTCCAACATTACTTTTAAAAACATACTTTTAAAGACATAATTATCTCTAATGTTTATCCAACCTTTATATTTAAATTGTTTTCTTTTAAAACAATTAAATAATGATTAGACTTGAAACAATAAATCTTTATAAAAATTAATGGGCATTATATTAATTAAGTTTTATCATGATAATTGTAGAAGTTATATATTTTACAATTTCACAAATTATTTACAAAATATATCTTTCTTATAAAATATAGTAACTAAAGGTTTAGATTATAATTCATTATTAATCAAAACGTTGTTCCAATTAATTTTGAATAATTACAAAGCTTTATTTATATGAATCCTATCTATATTCGTTTCTAAATACTTAAATATACATATATAAATCCTTTAATGGAATCAAACTAATCATTTAAAAACTTATTACTTATTTAAAACCTTTAAAACTATGAAACCTTAATTCTCATTTGAACGTTAATCATATTATTAACCTTAACCTTCATCTTAATACATAATTAGGTGTCTTGTAATGAATACTTAGGACTATCTTTTGGATCATACTTTAATCTTTTATATCATCTTGTAATGCCTATATCAATGTGAGTATTTCTATACCCTTTTCTTATTTTCACACTTTGGGGTGAAACATGTTAACTTATATAATTGCACTTGTAAACTTATTTTAGTCTTGTAAACTTATGGCAACTCAACATGTAAAGTTGTGTCTAGTTGAACTTTTGTGGTTACCATGTTATGGCGTTATATGTACAATCATTAACTATTGCTAGCCCAGCGAAGTCATAGATCTATGGGACAGACAACCTATTGGTGCTAAAGTCGATGTATTGCCGACTCTTAGGAGCCGTATGCTTGTGCACTAGGGAACCAAATACACTTAGCTGATCGTATATACTTTTAATGTATAAGACTTGTAAAACTTTGTCGAGGTTTGATTGTTGCATTGTTCATAACATCCCTAATCACTTTATTCGCTAACTTATGAGTTGAATTGCCATCTTTTATATACTTATGTATTGAAAACTATGGAAAGCTCACCAACATTTTATGTTGACCTTTTATTTTAACATGTTTCAGGTTACTCTTTGAAGATTATCTCACTTAGGATTGGACTTAGAGAAATAAACGAATGATCTGGATACTTTTATACTTGTAATCTGGATGTATCTTTGTTTGAACATTACTTGTATTGTTACAATTGAATCCTGATTAATATATTGGAACCAATAATAGCGTTATGTGGCTGTGAACGATCTTAACTCTCACACCTCGACGTTTCCGCGTTAAGGTTGGGGTGTGACAGATTGGTATCAGAGCCATAACTATAGGGATTTAGGTTAGTAGAAATGGTGACCTAGACTATAGCTTATGCATGAACCTTATAGGATAATACTTATATTCTTGCAATATACATATGGTTTGCATGCTACATAATGCTATGCCTTTTTATGTGCAACTTGATGCCTTAGCATAGGTGTGCCTTATAATTATATAAACTTGGTTACTTGTCTCCCTAGACTTATCCTTGACTCTTTGATTCTCCCCGAAAAATGAACTTCCTAAACTTATTCTCAACGACATGTGGAGTCTACACTTATCATCGTGGGTTCAATTCCTTAGACTCTATTTCTAATCTATGAAAATCTCATCAAGGTTTTGATTTCATAAACCTAAGAAATTTGTGTGACACATAGACACCTGTATTCTGGATTTCCTGGCAAAAGACCTTCGGGCTAAGGCAAGCATATCGTATAAATCTCATTGCGAGACCAATTATGCTTAACTGGGGATTTCTGGGATGAGTGATAAACTATGGTCAACATACACAAGTCTCTAAGGCAAGTGGGTCAATTTACCTTGACGTGTCCACGTTTTCAAATGGTAATGCGTTACCAAATGGAACCATCCTCTTTGTATCTTAAAAATCTTTGATTCTTGAACTGGTTTCTTCTTATTCTTATCATACATAATGTTCTGTGATATTGAACTCATCTTACCTTTCAACTCCTACGTTTAAACATCGTTACACGTTAGGCGTTTCATGTAGCTATTTCTATACCTTGATCAACGTGCACATGACTCTTGTTATACCCAAAGATATTGGGAATCTAAACCGAATGATCTTTAAAACATTAAATCGTTACTTATTGTCACACCCCAACCTTGACGGCGGAATCGTCGAGGCGTGAGAGTTACGATTGTTCACAGCCACATAACGCTATTGCCTGAAACATGTTAAAAATAAAAGGTCAACATATTGTGGTGAGCATTCTATAGTAGACTCAACTCATGATGCCTAGTTGAGTAGGCCAAATGATCACCACCATCTTGCTTCAAGTTCTAGAATTCTTCTTCCAACTTTTGTAATTCACTTCTCGGGCAAAACTTCGCGATGGCGATGTTCTTGAATTCATCCCAAGAGAGTGCCGAAATAGCATCAGCTCCTCGGTTTCTCTTCGCTATTCCACCAGGTAAGTGCCCTTTGTTGGAGCATACTAGTGGCATAACGGACTTGAGTGCCTCGCGACACTCACAATTGGCAAAAGTGTTCTCCATGCCTTCGAACCACTCAAGAAGACCAGTGGCTCCTTCCTTGCCACTAAAGTTGGTGGGTTTGCACGAGTTGAAGTGTTTGAAGGTGCAAGTACGATCGTTCCCGTTTCGGCTGTTGCTATTTTCTCCTTGAGCACCGTTGTTGTTTCCATTGGTGTTGTTGTTGCTATTAGCCATCATGGTGCTATTAAGTTCAGCAACCATGGTTGGGAGTATAGCAGCCATTTGTTTGGCGATCATTGCTGCAAGCTTGCGGTCGGAACTTCCACGCTTTCCATGATGACGAGACATACTGGATATAAAAAAATGAGCTAGTTACGGGAGTGAGATAACAAAGGATATTAGTTTAGTCAAAGGTAAGCTAAAGGTTGTAAGGTACACGGAATGATTCCTTTGGTAACGCATTACCATTTGGAACCGTGGACACGTCAAGGTAAATTGACTCATTTGCCTTAGAGATTTGTGTATTTTGACCATAGTTTATCACTCATCCCAGAAATCCCCAGGTAAGCGTAACTGGTCCCGTAGGATATATGCGAAACGCTTGCCTTAGCCCGAAGGCTTTTTGCCAGGAAATCCAGAATACAGGTGTCTATGTGTCACACAATATTTCTTAGGTTCATGAAATCAAAACCTTGATGAGATTTATATAGATTAGACATAACGTCTAAAGATCCAAGTCATAAGCATAAGTATACGATTCCACGTGTCGTCGAGAATAAGATTGAGAGGTTTTATGTTCGGGGAGAGTCAAAGATAAGTTTAGGGAGACAAGTACTAAGTTTAGGCAATCCTATGCTAAGGCATCAAATTGCACATAAGAAGGCATAGCATTATGTAATATGCAAACCATGTATTTACAAGATAAAAATACTATAAGGTGCATGCATAAGCTATAGTCTAGGTCATCATTAATAACCTAAATCCCTATAGTTATGGGCTCTGATACCAATCTGTCACACCCCAACCTTGACGGCGGAATCGTCGAGGCGTGAGAGTACGATTGTTCACAGCCACATAACGCTATTGCCTGAAACATGTTAAAAATAAAAGGTCAACATATTGTTGGTGAGCATTCTATAGTTTTGCATACATAAGTATATAAAAGATGGCAATTCATGTTGTAAATTAGAGAACAAGATAACTAGGGATGTAAGACAGAATGCACAATCAAACCTTGACAAAGTTTTACAAGTCTCAAACGTTTACAAGTATATACGATTAGCTAAGTGTACTTGGATAAACCAAGCAGGCTTGTCAGGCCCATAGATCTATGACGTCGCCAGGCTAGCAATAGTTAATGATTGTACATATATTCGACATTACATGGTAGCTACATGATTCGACTAATCACAACACACAAGTAAATTGCCATAAGTTTACAAGATTCAACGTGTTTACAAGTGTAACGTTTATACGGTAACATGTTTCACCCAAAAGTGTGTGAATAATAAAATGGGTATAGAATACTCACTTGGCGATTAAGTATATGATGGATGATTAATGAGAAATAATAACAAGCGTCGTTTCAATGTAAATCGTCACAGGGTACCTAAATAGACATAATTACAAGTTTTGGGTTTTATCGTAATGATTTTAGCGAACCAACGAGGACTACGGTTCTAAGTCGAATTTGAGGCTTGTCAACTAATTATATTTAAGCAAATGAAATATATTTATTTTTTTCTTAAATATATTTTTTATATATTATTCAAAGCTATGAAAAGAACAATTATAGTAAATTATATAAAAAGTTTTAACAAATTTTTATAACTAAAAATTTATTACTATATAAATAAATTAATTGGAAAGGAATATTTGAACCAATAATAATTTAGTGGTTTACACTATTATTTAAAGTTTATATTTATAAATTGAACTAAGTGTAATACTATTTAAAATAAATATATTAAGGTGTTTTAAAGAATTAATCTACTAGAAATAACTAGGTGTCTTTTAAAAAAATAAAGCTTACAAAATTAATTTTTTTATAATTTTTAGAATTTTTCTCTGTATTTTTTATAGGCTGAAAAAGCCTAAAAAAAAGATTTGAGGTTGCCGGGTTCGAACCCGGGACCTCGGGTAGCAAAGGTGTGCGCAGAACCAGTAAACCAAGGCCGTGGCCGCGGTTTAATTTGGTTATGAATTCATATAAACACTGATACAAAACCACCCCCAAATCCGATGAACCCTAGAAACGATTTGATCCATATTGAACACCGAATCAGTGTAGTTAACGATTTAGATCATGGGCTTTTGTTCCCCTTGTAAAAACGAGTCCAAAGAGTGTTTTATTACCTGTTATGGATGTGTAATTCGATGGATACGAGTTCGAGTTGCAGGTCGCGGTTAATGACGAATCAAAGACGATGATTGTGTGTGTTTGATCGAATTTGAGAATTCAGAGAGTTTGAGCGAGTGTTTATGGAGGTTTGTCCTCTATTTATAGTGGGTAATTTGATGCAAACCCGCTCCATTCGATTTGATTTTGAAAGGGATGAGCGGTTCGGTGGTTGCACGCGTAAACGAGCTCATTTTTCAAATTAAATGGGTCCATATGTTCGAATCTCGGTCGCGAGCTTGTCGGGAGCTTTAATTTGAATTAAAACCGCGTGAAATGGGGTGTTTGGGGCTCGCGGAGTTCGGCCGGCGGTGGCCGGAATCTTGGCCGGGAAAACGAGGGGGAAAAGGGGCCGGGGGTTGGGTTGTAAATTTTAATTTACAATAATGGTCCCTGCGGTTTGAATTTTATTATTTTATGTTAGAAACTTTCATTTAAGTTTCAAAATTAACAGGATTGGCCCTGGACTTTATTATTATTTATTATTATTATTATTATTATTATTATTATTATTATTATTATTAAGATTATTATTACCATCATCATCATTATATTATTATTATTATTATTATTATTATTATTATTATTATTATTATTATTATTATTATTATTATTATCACGTCGTAAAATACGGGATGTTACAGTCTCCCCTACTTTAGGAAATTTCGTCCCGAAATTTGTTTACGAGAAGGCTGAGACTAAAAGATGAGGATACTTGGAGAACTTTCAGGTTTTGATAAGGTATCAAAAGAAGAAAATTCATCATCGATTAAACTGACTACTTTAGTGTTTACTTTATGTGCAATTGCATAGCCATTAGAGGTAAAAAGAGAGTCTAAAGTGTGTGGCTCTAGTTAACATTATAAGCTTTCTCATTGATTAAGAATAAAAATTAATACAAGATGTTATCGTTTCCCCTACTTTAAAGAATTTCGTTTAGAAATTAAAAATGAACTAAACGAACAAATACGGGTATCTCTGTTTCATATGATCCTCCCGCTCCCACGTGAACTCAGCTCCACACTTGTTCTCCCAACGAACTTTGACAATTGGAGTAGTTGTGGTACTAGTCTTCTTCATGATGCGACCCATAATCTCGACAGGTTTCTCGATGAAGTGCAATGACTCGTCGATCTGAATGTCTTCCAGTGGAACATGCAGACTCTCGTCGGCCAAACACTTTCTCAGATTTGAGACATGAAACACCGGATGAACTCCACTAAGGTCGGAAGGTAGTTCCAGTTTATAAGCCACTTTCCCAATCCTTTTTAGGATTTTGAAAGGTCCTACAAATCTTGGAGCTAATTTGCCCTTCTTTCCAAAGCGAATAACACCTTTCCATGGTGAAACCTTAAGAAGAACCATATCACCAACTTGAAACTCCAACGGTTTACGATGCTTATCGGCATAACTCTTTTGTCGACTTCTTGCCACTTCAAGGTTCTTGCGGATTGTAGCAACTTTATCGGTCGTTTCTTGTATAAGTTCAGGACCAGTGATAAAGTTTTCACCAATGTCGGTCCAACAGATCGGCGATCGGCATTTACGACCATAAAGTGCTTCGAACGGTGCCATCTTGATACTCGAGTGATAACTATTGTTATATGAAAATTCCGCGAGAGGTAAATGCGTATCCCAATTACCACCAAAGTCAAGAACACATAATCGTAGCAAATCCTCGAGGGTTTGGATTGTTCGTTCGGTTTGACCATCAGTTTGAGGATGGTAAGCCGTACTTAAATCCAATTGAGTACCCAAGAGTTCTTGCATAGATGACCAAAAGTGCAAAGTGAAACGAGCATCTCGATCGGAAATGATGTGCAATGGTACGCCATGACGACTCACAATTTCGTCAATGTATATACGAGCTAGTCTTGAAACCTTGTAGGTGTCTCGTATAGGTATAAAATGTGCCGTCTTGGTCAAACGATCCACAATCACCTATATACTATCATGACGACGAGGAGTACGTGGTAACTTGGTTATGAAATCCATGGATACATGTTCCCATTTCCACATAGGGATTTCAGGTTGTTCAAGTAAACCACTTGGTCGTTGATGCTCGGCTTTGACTCTGGCACACGTGAGACATTTGGAGACATGGACCGCGATATCTTTCTTCATTCCAGGCCACCAATATTGACCACGCAAGTCCATGTACATTTTATCGGAGCCAGGATGAATAGAATATCGGGTGTGATGAGCTTCGTTCAAAATGATGTGTCGAAGGTTATCACGATTTGGGATCCAAAGTCGATTCAGAAAGTACCATAGATCATTTGGTTTTTCCTCCAGTTGTGATCGAACGTTAGACACCAAATCCTCATTACTTCCTTCGTCGGTTATTACCGCTTGTTGAGCCTTGCGAATGCATAACTCGAGATCACTATCAATTCTTATGTTTTGAAGCATGATAGTAGCCTCGTTAACATCCACATGAACCTCGGTATCAAATTCTCTTAGCGTGTGAAACCACTGTCTTCGATCTCGGACTCCTTGTAGTGAGACGGTTTTGTTATGGACCTTGCGACTCAGCGCGTCGGCTACAACATTCGCCTTTCCAGGATGATAGCGAATGTCACAGTCGTAGTCGCTGATTAACTCGATCCAACGTCTTTGTCTCATGTTAAGATCTTTTGGTTAAACACGTGCTGGAGACTTTTGTGGTCGGTGTAGACTATGCATTGTGTCCCATAAAGATAATGTCGCCAAATCTTCAAAGCAAAAACCACAGCACCGAGTTCAAGATCATGAGTCGTGTAATTCACCTCGTGAACCTTCAATCGTCTTGATGCATAAGCTATCACCTTTCCTCGTTGCATAAGAACACAACCAAGACCTTGTTTTGAAGCATCACAATATACGGTGAAATCATCGTTTCCATCGGGTAGGGTCAAGATAGGAGCATTGCTTAGTTTGTGTTTTAATGTTTCAAAAGCTTCCTCTTGCTCGGGCCCCCACTTGAATGGTTTATCCTTTTGTGTTAAGGAAGTGAGCGGCTTCGTGATCCTCGAAAAGTTGGCGATGAATCGCCGATAATAACCAGCAAGACCAAGGAAAGAACGAATCTCGGTCGGTGTCGTGGGAACACACCAATTCTTCACAGCTTCCACCTTTGCAGGGTCAACGTGAATTCCTTGGCTATTCCCCACGTGTCCTAGAAATTGAACCTCCTTGAGCCAGAAATCACACTTCGAGAACTTCGCGTACAATTGCTCTTTCTTCAACAGTTCAAGAACTTGTCGCAAATGCAGTTCATGCTCGGCGTTGGTTTTGGAGTAGATGAGAATGTCGTCAATGAAGACGATCACAAACTTATCTAGATAAGGCTTGCATACTCGATTCATGAGATCCATGAAAACAGCAGGAGCATTAGTCAAGCCAAAAGGCATCACCGTAAATTCATAGTGCCCATAACGAGTACGAAACGCGGTCTTTGGGATGTCATCATCATGGACACGTAATTGATGATATCCAGAAAGTAGATCAATCTTCGAGAATATAGTAGCTCCTTGAAGTTGATCAAACAGATCGTCGATACGAGGAAGAGGATACCGGTTTTTGATGGTCAACTTGTTGAGCTCTCGGTAATCGATACACATACGGAATGACCCATCTTTTTTCTTCACAAATAAGACATGTGCACCCAAGGAGAAGAACTAGGGCGGATAAACCCTTTTTCGGATAATTCCTGGAGTTGGCTAGAGAGTTCTTGCAACTCCGATGGTGCAAGTCGATATGGTGACTTAGCCACGGGTTGTGCTCCCGGTATCAAATCAATTTTAAATTCAACTTCACGCACGGGAGGTAAACCACTAAGGTCATCGGGAAATACTTCAGGAAAGTCTCGTATAATAGGGACATCCTTAAGTTCTTTCCCTTTGGCTTTTGTGTTGACCACGTAAGCCAAGAAGGCTATATACTTCTTGCTTAAGCACTTTCGGGCTTGAGTGCAAGACATGAGTTTGAGTCCTTGTGATGATTTCTCGCCGAACACTTTCAAAGTATCCCGGATGGTAACGGCATTCGAATACACTTCTCAAAACATACGATCTCAGCATGATGTTTGACTAGCCAATCCATTCCAATGATGACGTCGAAGCTTCCGAGTTTCATAGGAATAAGATCAATAGGGAATTCGTGCTCGTTAAAGCTTATGATGCAATCACGTATTATGACATCAACGACAATAGGTTTTCCATCGGCGACTTCGACCGTGTAGGGTCTTTCCAGATTAATACGTGATTTAGAAAGTATGGGCTCGAATTCTAACGACACGAAACTCTTATCCGCACCCGAATCAAATAATACAGATGCATAATGATCATTTACAAGATACATACCTGTTTGGTAAAAAAAATTTTATTATTGATACGATGATTACAAAGATGGAAATATTAATACAAGGAATGATTTAAACGGGGTTCTTCGTAGTACCATTCACAACGTCATTGCTGACTTGTGCTTGGTTGGCGTTGATATGAAAGCCCTTCCACGAGCTGGTGGCACGTTGCCCGCATTGCGAGGGCATTGCGGACGAATATGACCAGGCTTGCCACAGTTGTAACAGGATCGGTTGGCAAGCATTGCAGCGTTGTTTGGTGCACGAAGACAAGTAGTCACCAAATGGCCATACTTTCCACACAACGAGCAGATTCGGCATGGAACGTTACCCGCATGATGGTACTTGCACGTGTTACACATTGGCAGAGAACCCGTATAAACTTTAGCCATGGGAGCTTGATTTGCCACCACCATTTGTTTTTTAGGAGCATTTGGAGTGGTCACAGCGTAGTTGCGTGTTGGTGTGAACTTACGCTTCTTGCTTTGGGAAGACGACTCAGCCCTTACCTCCTTTGTTGCCTCGGTTGTCGCCTTCGCAGTAGACTTTGAACCCCTTGCCGACATAGTGCCAGCTCTAATATGATTCTCAGTGAGCTGCGCTGTGATAGTAATTGCCTCCTCCAAAGTTGTGGGTCGGCTACCCACCACAGCATCTTGAATTTGGGGAGGTACACCCTTTATGAACTTCTCGATGTTGCGGGGGACAGTGTCAACCATATGGGGCAATAGTAGACTCAACTCATGATGCCTAGTTGAGTAGGCCAAATGATCACCACCATCTTGCTTCAAGTTCTAGAATTCTTCTTCCAACTTTTGTAATTCACTTCTCGGGCAAAACTTCGCGATGGCGATGTTCTTGAATTCATCCCAAGAGAGTGCCGAAATAGCATCAGCTCCTCGGTTTCTCTTCTCGCTATTCCACCAGGTAAGTGCCCTTTGTTGGAGCATACTAGTGGCATAACGGACTTTGAGTGCCTCGCGACACTCACAATTGGCAAAAGTGTTCTCCATGCCTTCGAACCACTCAAGAAGACCAGTGGCTCCTTCCTTGCCACTAAAGTTGGTGGGTTTGCACGAGTTGAAGTGTTTGAAGGTGCAAGTACGATCGTTCCCGTTTCGGCTGTTGCTATTTTCTCCTTGAGCACCGTTGTTGTTTCCATTGGTGTTGTTGTTGCTATTAGCCATCATGGTGCTATTAAGTTCAGCAACCATGGTTGGGAGTATAGCAGCCATTTGTTTGGCGATCATTACTGCAAGCTTGCGGTCGGAACTTCCACGCTTTCCATGATGACGAGACATACTGGATATAAAAAATGAGCTAGTTACGGGAGTGAAGATAACAAAGGATATTAGTTTAGTCAAAGGTAAGCTAAAGGTTGTAAGGTACACGGAATGATTCCCTTTGGTAACGCATTACCATTTGGAACCGTGGACACGTCAAGGTAAATTGACTCATTTGCCTTAGAGATTTGTGTATTTTGACCATAGTTTATCACTCATCCCAGAAATCCCCAGGTAAGCGTAACTGGTCCCGTAGGATATATGCGAAACGCTTGCCTTAGCCCGAAGGCTTTTTGCCAGGAAATCCAGAATACAGGTGTCTATGTGTCACACAATATTTCTTAGGTTCATGAAATCAAAACCTTGATGAGATTTATATAGATTAGACATAACGTCTAAAGATCCAAGTCATAAGCATAAGTATACGATTCCACGTGTCGTCGAGAATAAGATGAGAGGTTTTATGTTCGGGGAGAGTCAAAGATAAGTTTAGGGAGACAAGTAACTAAGTTTAGGCAATCCTATGCTAAGGCATCAAATTGCACATAAGAAGGCATAGCATTATGTAATATGCAAACCATGTATTTACAAGATAAAAATACTATAAGGTGCATGCATAAGCTATAGTCTAGGTCATCATTAATAACCTAAATCCCTATAGTTATGGGCTCTGATACCAATCTGTCACACCCCAACCTTGACGGCGGAATCGTCGAGGCGTGAGAGTTACGATTGTTCACAGCCACATAACGCTATTGCCTGAAACATGTTAAAAATAAAAGGTCAACATATTGTTGGTGAGCATTCTATAGTTTTGCATATATAAGTATATAAAAGATGGCAATTCATGTTGTAAATTAGAGAACAAGATAACTAGGGATGTAAGACAGAATGCACAATCAAACCTTGACAAAGTTTTACAAGTCTCAAACGTTTACAAGTATATACGATTAGCTAAGTGTACTTGGATAAACCAAGCAGGCTTGTCAGGCCCATAGATCTATAACGTCGCCAGGCTAGCAATAGTTAATGATTGTACATATATTCGACATTACATGGTAGCTACATGATTCGACTAATCACAACACACAAGTAAATTGCCATAAGTTTACAAGATTCAACGTGTTTACAAGTGTAACGTTTATACGGTAACATGTTTCACCCAAAAGTGTGTGAATTAATAAAATGGGTATAGAAATACTCACTTGGCGATTAAGTATATGATGGATGATTAATGAGAAATAATAACAAGCGTCGTTTCAATGTAAATCGTCACAGGGTACCTAAATAGACATAATTACAAGTTTTGGGTTTTATCGTAATGATTTTAGCGAACCAACGAGGACTACGGTTCTAAGTCGAATTTGAGGCTTGTCAACTAATTATATTTAAGCAAATGAAATATATTTATTTTTTTCTTAAATTATATTTTTATATATTATTCAAAGCTATGAAAAGAACAATTATAGTAAATTATATAAAAAGTTTTAACAAATTTTTATAACTAAAAATTTATTACTATATAAATAAAATTAATTGGAAAGGAATATTTGAACCAATAATAATTTAGTGGTTTACACTATTATTTAAAGTTTATATTTATAAAATTGAACTAAGTGTAATACTATTTAAAATAAATATATTAAGGTGTTTTAAAGAATTAATCTACTAGAAATAACTAGGTGTCTTTCAAAAAAATAAAGCTTACAAAATTAATTTTTTTATAATTTTTAGAATTTTTCTCTGTATTTTTTTATAGGCTGAAAAAGCCTAAAAAAAGATTTGAGGTTACCGGGTTCGAACCCGGGACCTCGGGTAGCAAAGGTGTGCGCAGAACCAGTAAACCAAGGCCGTGGCCGCGGTTTAATTGGTTATGAATTCATATAAACACTAATACAAAACCACCCCCAAATCCGATGAACCCTAGAAACGATTTGATCCAAATTGAACACCGAATCAGTGTAGTTAACGATTTAGATCATGGGGCTTTTGTTCCCCTTGTAAAACGAGTCCAAAGAGTGTTTTATTACCTGTTATGGATGTGTAATTCGATGGATACGAGTTGAGTTGCAGGTCGCGGTTAATGACGAATCAAAGACGATGATTGTGTGTGTTTGATCGAATTTGAGAATTCAGAGAGTTTGAGCGAGTGTTTATGGAGGTTTGTCCTCTATTTATAGTGGGTAATTTGATGCAAACCCGCTCCATTCGATTTGATTTTGAAAGGATGAGCGGTTCGGTGGTTGCACGCGTAAACGAGCTCATTTTTCAAATTAAATGGGTCCATATGTTCGAATCTCGGTCGCGAGCTTGTCGGGAGCTTTAATTTGAATTAAAACCGCGTGAAATGGGGTGTTTGGGGCTCGCCGGAGTTCGGCCGGCGGTGGCCGGAATCTTGGCCGGGAAAACGAGGGGGAAAAGGGGCCGGGGGGTTGGGTTGTAAATTTTAATTTACAATAATGGTCCCTGCGGTTTGAATTTTATTATTTTATGTTAGAAACTTTCATTTTAAGTTTCAAAATTGACAGGATTGGCCCCTGGACTTTATTATTATTTTATTATTATTATTATTATTATTATTATTATTATTATTATTATATTATTATTATTATTAAGATTATTATTACCATCATCATCATTATTATTATTATTATTATTATTATTATTATTATTATTATTATTATTATTATTATTATTATTATTATTATTATTATTATTATTATTATTATCACGTCGTAAAATACGGGATGTTACACTTATGGTTTTCAAATCTTCCTAAGGGTGTGTCCCGTAACTAAAGACATTCAATGTTGTAGGTGGAATTCCTACATCTCGGGATACTTTGCTAATTGAATGTTAATTTTGTTAACTCAAATATTATAAGTGGTCACTCACCTCAATGATCGAATAAACTAATTATAACTTTGTTACCACTTATAAATACACGTGTCTTCAATAAGGTTATGGTTGACCTCATAATTTGAGAAGTCCATGTATTTCCTTTTGAGTGTGAATCGAATGTTCACATCTCATTGTGGTGTTGAATAATTCTGGTCCTTGATTTCGTTTTTCCGATTTAAACCATCCAAGATTAGAACACCACAACAAATTCTGTTATCTCGAACCTTGATCTTAAGCTTGTAAGAATGATTTTCTCTTTTGTTACATTGATGTAACTTGAAATTTTCTGAATTTCTAATTGATATTCTTTTCTTTTCACTGTTATGTCAAACTTCATACCGTTTGCACCATGGGGGATGCAAGAGTTTTTAGGTCAACCTATAACTAAGAACATTCGTATCTCCTAAATGATTCTAACTCATCAAAACAGAGGTGATTCCCTTATTTTGATGATTCTCTATTTGTTTCGATAAATGGTTTCCAATCGTGTGTTTTATGAAATTTCATCCTCTGGATTGGAGTGATTTCCTTATCTTGAGGATTGACTTCAATTATTTTCTTTGGAATGGCATTTCACAAATGACATGATCTTACCAAAATAGGATTGAAACCCGTACTTTGGTGACAAATGTCAATCTTCGATTGTTTTCTTGTTATTATGAAATTCAATCATCAAGATAGGCGCGAATCCCATACCTTGATGATAATTTCATTTTTATGGATTGTAATTTTCTCAAATGAAACGAACTCATCAAAGTAAGAGTGAATTCTGAATTTTGATGAAGAAGTTCATTCTGTTATATTTTGTTTTTGTAAAACTTCACTGTTAAGATAGGAGTGATTTCCCTTACCTTAATGGTGAGTTACCTCGTCTTATTTCTGTGAATTCTCAACAATGAGTTGGGATCGAGCTTTTTGATTGGTAAGTTAGATGTCATACCTTGGGAATACACCATCAAGTTAGGAGTGAAAACCACACCTTGATGACTATTCTCATTTCTTGATCTTCAACTTATCAAGGTTGTAATCAAGTGGCGAGAAGCATGTAGTAACTTGAAGGGTGAAACAATGTTTGTGTTTCGACCTATCAAGCCAAAGCATGATCTCCGAACTTGAAAAGGGACCGATCACTTTAGGTTGATTTTGATTACAAGCTTGGAGCATTTAAATTCTTAAAACGATTTCTTTCCCTTTATACTCATGTTATGATTTGATCTAGTTATATGGAACCATTTATTCCTTACTTATCAACTTTCATTTTGATATATCATCAACACATGATTGAGTGATGGTAGTTTTCTTAAACAATCCTTCTGCTAAATAAAGACGTTATCAACTTGTGATTATGTCTTTCTAGTCATACGAATGTTCTCGACTGTACTTATGGGTTTGATGAATTACGTATGCAATCTGCATTTGAAAATTTGTTACCTTGCAAAACATGTTTACAAATACCTTTCTTATTGTTTGCGTCATTTCTTGAATCGTTTTTAAACTCTTAACCTTGGAAATCTTTAAAACTCTATTTGATTTCGATCAACGAGACTCGTTACTACTTATATTGTGACGTGGAGGTTCATAAACCTTCGTAACTTATAGTCATGGGTTTGGCATAAAGGAAAAAACGTAACTTGGTATGTGTCCAAGTGTCTTACCTTCACATATGACAAGACCTAACATTCGTGATCCTATGGATCTCCTGTTTAACTTTTCTTTCAACTAAAATGCTTCTTATCTAAGAGGTCATAATGACAATTGGTGCATTATAGACCGATTGGCTAATTTCATACTGACTTATGTGGGATAACGGGTCGAGAAATTTACTTGTATCTGTTTCAAATATTCGTATACCGTGGTATGACGTCAAAACATCGATCGTTATTTTGGATAACAGATTCATTTTCTGCTTTTAATAATGTTCCTATTCATCATCGTTTTCCAATATTTCATCTCAAAACGTCTCACATTTCACTGAAAGTGTTCAAATTGGCATGCATTATGCCAAGAATCTCGTAAGATTCCATAAAGTGAAGCGTTTCATCTGTAATTAAACGTCAACCACTGTTAGTTGTACACTTACCTTTCATTTTAACTCTTTTGCTCATTTAAGTTCATCCTTAATTTCGGGACGAAATTCTTTTAAGTTGGGGAGACTGTAACATCTCATATTTTCGTTAACTTAAAAGTTAACTTTGTTATATTTTAAAAGGACCTCTTATGTCAATTTTGAAACTTTGAGGACTTGTTGTGCATGATAATTAATTTGGTTGTTAACAAATTAATTTAATAAATAATAATAACAATTTTAGTGTTTACAACGTTTGCTTAATATTATAAACTTAACATAAGTGCTAATAATTTTAAAAAATAATAATAATTATTATTATTATAATAATAACAATAATAATATTAATAATAATATTAATAATAATAATGTTAATGATAATAATATTAATTTTGTAATAATATAAGGTTATTATATTAAAACTTATAAATAAAAGTTTTTTTACATAAAATATTAAAGCATTAAAAACACCAGGGACTAAATTGTAATTTATTTAAAAAATAAAACCTAAACTTTGGGTGGTAATTTCTCAATTCGAAACCACAGGGACCAAAGTTGTAATTTCTAAAACCAACTTCCCCTTTTTTTTCTTTTTCCCCGTCGACCACCTCCGGCCACAACTCCGGCCATCTCCGGCGGAGTTAAGCCCTTCCAAATCGACCCAAAATAAACCAATCGAACCACCCTTTCACTTCTCGCATGTGGATTCGAAACTGCTACCAAGTTCTACTTCGATTTTAAGAGCTACTAAAAACATTCAATTAGAAACCGAAATGCACCTTCAAACCTTTAACCGTTCGAGCATTAAACCACAATTATAATCTAATTAAACTCACCTACACAATCATCTAACTATTCCTAAGCGATTATTGATTCCAATTTCATCTGAAACAAACCCAAATATCCAGTTTAATCATTTTCTAATCCGCGACCTGCAACTCTTTCGAAAACCACAATCCGAGCTCTCTAACTTGCAATGGATAGAGGGTTTTCAATTATTGAATCCATTAGAAGCTTTCTGCAAAACTAATTGGGGTATTATCCACGTTTGCTCATCGATTGGACCAAGGAAAACCGTGACTTGTTCTTCATTCGTGTTCATCGAATTCTAACATATTTCAGGTAATTAAACACTCACTTAGACTCGTCTTAACATGGGGAGCAAAAGCCCCCATGAACATGATCATGAACCGTATCGATTTGAGGTTCAATTTGATCCAAATCCATTCTAGGGTTCTTATGAAATTGGGGTTGTTTTATAATTTGGTTTAAAACAATTTAAAGCTGGGAACAACCGCGGCCACGGCCCTTTGGTTCACGGTTCACTCATCACACTCTAAACAGGAGGTCCCGGGTTCGAACCCGGGCACCTTCAACATATTTTTTAAGGCTTTTCAGCCCTATATTAATTCTAGAAAATTTTTAATAAATATAAAAATAATTTTTATAAACTTTAAATATTTTTTAAAACATCAAATAAATTTCTGAAAAATTTATTTCTTATAATATCTTAACATTTTATTTTATCTTATTAAAAACAAATAATATAACTAGTTAAATAATTTATAAATTAGACTTTAAAATTTATTTATCTTAACAAAATATTAGAATTGGATTATTTTCTTGTTTTAGCTTACTAATTATTATTTGTTTTAAATAATAAATAATTATTTGTTTCGAATAATAAATAATAAATTTTTGGTCCAAACATTACTTTTAAAAACATTACTTTTAAAGACATAATTATCTCTAATGTTTATCCAACCTTTATATTTAAATTGTTTTCTTTTAAAAACAATTAAATAATTATTAGACTTGAAACAATAAATCTTTATAAAAATTAATGGGCATTACATTAATTAAAGTTTTATCATGATAATTGTAGAAGTTAGATATTTTACAATTTCACAAATTATTTACAAAATATTATCTTTCTTATAAAATATAGTAACTAAAGGTTTAGATTAATAATTCATTATTAATCAAAACGTTGTTCCAATTAATTTTGAATAATTACAAAGCTTTATTTATATTGAATCCTATCTATATTCGTTTCTAAATACTTAAATATACATATATAAATCCTTTAATGGAATCAAACTATAATCATTTTATAAACTTATTACTTATTTAAAACCTTAAAACTATTGAAACCTTAATTCTCATTTGAACGTTAATCATATTATTAACCTTAACCTTCATCTTGTAATACATAATTAGGTGTCTTGTAATGAATACTTTGGGACTATCTTTTGGATCATTACTTTAATCTTTTATATCATCTTGTAATGCTTATATCAATGTGAGTATTTCTATACCCCTTTTTCTTATTTTCACACTTTGGGGTGAAACATGTTAACTTATATAATTGCACTTGTAAACTTATTTGAGACTTGTAAACTTATGGCAATTCAACATGTAAATTTGCGGCTAGTTAAACTTTTATGGTTACCATGTTATGGCATTATATGTACAATCATTAACTATTGCTAGCCCAGCGAAGTCATAGATCTATGGGACAGACAACCTATTTGGTGCTAAAGTCGATGTATTGCCGACTCCTAGGAGCCGTATGCTTGTGCACTAGGGAACCAAATACACTTAGCTGATCGTATATACTTTTAATGTATAAGACTTGTAAAACTTTGTCGAGGTTTGATTGTTGTATTGTTCATAACATCCCTAATCACTTTATTTACTAAGTTATGACTTGAATTGCCATCTTTTATATACTTATGTATTGAAAACTATGGAATGCTCACCAATATTTTTATGTTGACCTTTTATTTTTAACATGTTTCAGGTTACTCTTTGAAGATTATCTCACTTAGGATTGGACTTAGAGAAATAAACGAATGATCTGGATACTTTTATACTTGTAATGTGGATGTATCTTTGTTTGAACATTTACTTGTATTGTTACAATTGAATCCTGATTAATATATTTAGAACCAATAATAGCGTTATGTGGCTGTGAACGATCTTAACTCTCACACCTCGATGTTTCCGCCGTCAAGGTTGGGGTGTGACAGATTGGTATCAGAGCCCATAACTATAGGGATTTAGGTTAGTAGAAATGGTGACCTAGACTATAGCTTATGAATGAACCTTATAGGATAATACTTATATTCTTGCAAATATACATATGGTTTGCATGCTACATAATGCTATGCCTTTTTATGTGCAACTTGATGCCTTAGCATAGGTGTGCCTTATAATTATATAAACTTGGTTACTTGTCTCCCTAGACTTATCCTTGACTCTTTGATTCTCCCCGACAAATGAACTTCCTAAACTTATTCTCAATGACATGTGGAGTCTACACTTATCATCATGGGTTCAATTCCTTAGACTCTATTTCTAATCTATGAAAATCTCATCAAGGTTTTGATTTCATAAACCTAAGAAATTTGTGTGACACATAGACACCTGTATTCTGGATTTCCTGGCAAAAGGCCTTCGGGCTAAGGCAAGCATATCGTATAAATCTCATTGCGAGACCAGTTATGCTTACCTGGGGATTTCTGGGATGAGTGATAAACTATGGTCAACATACACAAGTCTCTAAGGCAAGTGGGTCAATTTACCTTGACGTGTCAACGATTCCAAATGGTAATGCGTTACCAAATGGAACCATCCTCTTTGTATCTTAAAAATCTTTGATTCCTTGAAGTGGTTTCTTCTCATTCTTATCATACATAATGTTCCTGTGATATTGAACTCATCTTACCTTTCAACTCCTACGTTTAAACATCGTTACACGTTAGGCGTTTCATGTAGCTATTTCTATACCTTGATCAACGTGTACATGACTCTTGTTATACCCAAAGATATTGGGAATCTAAACCGAATGATCTTTAAAACATTAAATCGTTACTTATGGTTTTCAAATCTTCCTAAGGGTGTGTCCCGTAACTAAAGACATTCAATGTTGTAGGTGGAATTCCTACATCTCGGGATACTTTGCTAATTGAATGTTAATTTTGTTAACTCAAATATTATAAGTGGTCACTCACCTCAATGATCGAATAAACTAATTATAACTTGTTACCACTTATAAGTACACGTGTCTTCAATAAGGTTATGGTTGACCTCATAATTTGAGAAGTCCATGTATTTCCTTTCGAGTGTGAATCGAATGTTCACATCTCATTGTGGTGTTGAATAATTCTGGTCCTTGATTTCGTTTTTCCGATTTAAACCATCCAAGATTAGAACACCACAACAAATTCTGTTATCTCGAACCTTGATCTTAAGCTTGTAAGAATGATTTTCTCTTTTGTTACATTGATGTAACTTGAAATTTTCTGAATTTCTAATTGATATTCTTTTCTTTTCACTGTTATATCAAACTTCATACCGTTTGCACCATGGGGGATGCAAGAGTTTTTAGGTCAACCTATGACTAAGAACATTCGTATCTCCAAAATGATTCTAACTCATCAAAACAGAGGTGATTCCCTTATTTTGATGATTCTCTATTTGTTTCGATAAATGGTTTCCAATCGTGTGTTTTATGAAATTTCATCCTCTGGATTGGAGTGATTTCCTTATCTTGAGGATTGACTTCAATTATTTTCTTTGGAATGGCATTTCACAAATGACATGATCTTACCAAAATAGGATTGAAACCCGTACTTTGGTGACAAATGTCAATCTTCGATTGTTTTCTTGTTATTATGAAATTCAATCATCAAGATAGGCGCGAATCCCATACCTTGATGATAATTTCATTTTTATGGATTGTAATTTTCTCAAATGAAACGAACTCATCAAAGTAAGAGTGAATTCTGAATTTTGATGAAGAAGTTCATTCTGTTATATTTTGTTTTTGTAAAACTTCACTGTTAAGATAGGAGTGATTTCCCTTACCTTAATGGTGAGTTACCTCGTCTTATTTCTGTGAATTCTCAACAATGAGTTGGGATCGAGCTTTTTGATTGGTAAGTTAGATGTCATACCTTGGGAATACACCATCAAGTTAGGAGTGAAAACCACACCTTGATGACTATTCTCATTTCTTGATCTTCAACTTATCAAGGTTGTAATCAAGTGGCGAGAAGCATGTAGTAACTTGAAGGGTGAAACAATGTTTGTGTTTCGACCTATCAAGCCAAAGCATGATCTCCGAACTTGAAAAGGGACCGATCACTTTAGGTTGATTTTGATTACAAGCTTGGAGCATTTAAATTCTTAAAACGATTTCTTTCCCTTTATACTCATGTTATGATTTGATCTAGTTATATGGAACCATTTATTCCTTACTTATCAACTTTCATTTTGATATATCATCAACACATGATTGAGTGATGGTAGTTTTCTTAAACAATCCTTCTGCTAAATAAAGACGTTATCAACTTGTGATTATGTCTTTCTAGTCATACGAATGTTCTCGACTGTACTTATGGGTTTGATGAATTACGTATGCAATCTGCATTTGAAAATTTGTTACCTTGCAAAACATGTTTACAAATACCTTTCTTATTGTTTGCGTCATTTCTTGAATCGTTTTTAAACTCTTAACCTTGGAAATCTTTAAAACTCTATTTGATTTCGATCAACGAGACTCGTTACTACTTATATTGTGACGTGGAGGTTCATAAACCTTCGTAACTTATAGTCATGGGTTTGGCATAAAGGAAAAAACGTAACTTGGTATGTGTCCAAGTGTCTTACCTTCACATATGACAAGACCTAACATTCGTGATCCTATGGATCTCCTGTTTAACTTTTCTTTCAACTAAAATGCTTCTTATCTAAGAGGTCATAATGACAATTGGTGCATTATAGACCGATTGGCTAATTTCATACTGACTTATGTGGGATAACGGGTCGAGAAATTTACTTGTATCTGTTTCAAATATTCGTATACCGTGGTATGACGTCAAAACATCGATCGTTATTTTGGATAACCGATTCATTTTCTGCTTTTAATAATGTTCCTATTCATCATCGTTTTCCAATATTTCATCTCAAAACGTCTCACATTTCACTGAAAGTGTTCAAATTGGCATGCATTATGCCAAGAATCTCGTAAGATTCCATAAAGTGAAGCGTTTCATCTGTAATTAAACGTCAACCACTGTTAGTTGTACACTTACCTTTCATTTTAACTCTTTTGCTCATTTAAGTTCATCCTTAATTTCGGGACGAAATTCTTTTAAGTTGGGGAGACTGTAACATCTCATATTTTCGTTAACTTAAAAGTTAACTTTGTTATATTTTAAAAGGACCTCTTATGTCAATTTTGAAACTTTGAGGACTTGTTGTGCATGATAATTAATTTGGTTGTTAACAAATTAATTTAATAAATAATAATAACAATTTTAGTGTTTACAACGTTTGCTTAATATTATAAACTTAACATAAGTGCTAATAATTTTAAAAATAATAATAATTATTATTATTATAATAATAACAATAATAATATTAATAATAATATTAATAATAATAATGTTAATGATAATAATATTAATTTTGTAATAATATAAGGTTATTATATTAAAACTTATAAATAAAAGTTTTTTTACATAAAATATTAAAGCATTAAAAACACCAGGGACTAAATTGTAATTTATTTAAAAAATAAAACCTAAACTTTGGGTGGTAATTTCTCAATTCGAAACCACAGGGACCAAAGTTGTAATTTCTAAAACCAACTTCCCCTTTTTTTTCTTTTTCCCCGTCGACCACCTCCGGCCACAACTCCGGCCATCTCCGGCGGAGTTAAGCCCTTCCAAATCGACCCAAAATAAACCAATCGAACCACCCTTTCACTTCTCGCATGTGGATTCGAAACTGCTACCAAGTTCTACTTCGATTTTAAGAGCTACTAAAAACATTCAATTAGAAACCGAAATGCACCTTCAAACCTTTAACCGTTCGAGCATTAAACCACAATTATAATCTAATTAAACTCACCTACACAATCATCTAACTATTCCTAAGCGATTATTGATTCCAATTTCATCTGAAACAAACCCAAATATCCAGTTTAATCATTTTCTAATCCGCGACCTGCAACTCTTTCGAAAACCACAATCCGAGCTCTCTAACTTGCAATGGATAGAGGGTTTTCAATTATTGAATCCATTAGAAGCTTTCTGCAAAACTAATTGGGGTATTATCCACGTTTGCTCATCGATTGGACCAAGGAAAACCGTGACTTGTTCTTCATTCGTGTTCATCGAATTCTAACATATTTCAGGTAATTAAACACTCACTTAGACTCGTCTTAACATGGGGAGCAAAAGCCCCCATGAACATGATCATGAACCGTATCGATTTGAGGTTCAATTTGATCCAAATCCATTCTAGGGTTCTTATGAAATTGGGGTTGTTTTATAATTTGGTTTAAAACAATTTAAAGCTGGGAACAACCGCGGCCACGGCCCTTTGGTTCACCGGTTCACTCATCACACTCTAAACAGGAGGTCCCGGGTTCGAACCGGGCACCCTCAACATATTTTTTAAGGCTTTTCAGCCCTATATTAATTCTAGAAAATTTTTAATAAATATAAAATAATTTTTATAAACTTTAAATATTTTTTAAAACATCAAATAAATTTCTGAAAAATTTATTTCTTATAATATCTTAACATTTTATTTTATCTTATTAAAAACAAATAATATAACTAGTTAAATAATTTATAAATTAGACTTTAAAATTTATTTATCTTAACAAAATATTAGAATTGGATTATTTTCTTGTTTTAGCTTACTAATTATTATTTGTTTTAAATAATAAATAATTATTTGTTTCGAATAATAAATAATAAATTTTTGGTCCAAACATTACTTTTAAAAACATTACTTTTAAAGACATAATTATCTCTAATGTTTATCCAACCTTTATATTTAAATTGTTTTCTTTTAAAAACAATTAAATATTATTAGACTTGAAACAATAAATCTTTATAAAAATTAATGGGCATTACATTAATTAAAGTTTTATCATGATAATTGTAGAAGTTAGATATTTTACAATTTCACAAATTATTTACAAAATATTATCTTTCTTATAAAATATAGTAACTAAAGGTTTAGATTAATAATTCATTATTAATCAAAACGTTGTTCCAATTAATTTTGAATAATTACAAAGCTTTATTTATATTGAATCCTATCTATATTCGTTTCTAAATACTTAAATATACATATATAATCCTTTAATGGAATCAAACTATAATCATTTTATAAACTTATTACTTATTTAAAACCTTAAAACTATTGAAACCTTAATTCTCATTTGAACGTTAATCATATTATTAACCTTAACCTTCATCTTGTAATACATAATTAGGTGTCTTGTAATGAATACTTTGGGACTATCTTTTGGATCATTACTTTAATCTTTTATATCATCTTGTAATGCTTATATCAATGTGAGTATTTCTATACCCCTTTTTCTTATTTTCACACTTTGGGGTGAAACATGTTAACTTATATAATTGCACTTGTAAACTTATTTGAGACTTGTAAACTTATGGCAATTCAACATGTAAATTTGCGGCTAGTTAAACTTTTATGGTTACCATGTTATGGCATTATATGTACAATCATTAACTATTGCTAGCCCAGCGAAGTCATAGATCTATGGGACAGACAACCTATTTGGTGCTAAAGTCGATGTATTGCCGACTCCTAGGAGCCGTATGCTTGTGCACTAGGGAACCAAATACACTTAGCTGATCGTATATACTTTTAATGTATAAGACTTGTAAAACTTTGTCGAGGTTTGATTGTTGTATTGTTCATAACATCCCTAATCACTTTATTTACTAAGTTATGACTTGAATTGCCATCTTTTATATACTTATGTATTGAAAACTATGGAATGCTCACCAATATTTTTATGTTGACCTTTTATTTTTAACATGTTTCAGGTTACTCTTTGAAGATTATCTCACTTAGGATTGGACTTAGAGAAATAAACGAATGATCTGGATACTTTTATACTTGTAATGTGGATGTATCTTTGTTTGAACATTTACTTGTATTGTTACAATTGAATCCTGATTAATATATTTAGAACCAATAATAGCGTTATGTGGCTGTGAACGATCTTAACTCTCACACCTCGATGTTTCCGCCGTCAAGGTTGGGGTGTGACAGATTGGTATCAGAGCCCATAACTATAGGGATTTAGGTTAGTAGAAATGGTGACCTAGACTATAGCTTATGAATGAACCTTATAGGATAATACTTATATTCTTGCAAATATACATATGGTTTGCATGCTACATAATGCTATGCCTTTTTATGTGCAACTTGATGCCTTAGCATAGGTGTGCCTTATAATTATATAAACTTGGTTACTTGTCTCCCTAGACTTATCCTTGACTCTTTGATTCTCCCCGACAAATGAACTTCCTAAACTTATTCTCAATGACATGTGGAGTCTACACTTATCATCATGGGTTCAATTCCTTAGACTCTATTTCTAATCTATGAAAATCTCATCAAGGTTTTGATTTCATAAACCTAAGAAATTTGTGTGACACATAGACACCTGTATTCTGGATTTCCTGGCAAAAGGCCTTCGGGCTAAGGCAAGCATATCGTATAAATCTCATTGCGAGACCAGTTATGCTTACCTGGGGATTTCTGGGATGAGTGATAAACTATGGTCAACATACACAAGTCTCTAAGGCAAGTGGGTCAATTTACCTTGACGTGTCAACGATTCCAAATGGTAATGCGTTACCAAATGGAACCATCCTCTTTGTATCTTAAAAATCTTTGATTCCTTGAAGTGGTTTCTTCTCATTCTTATCATACATAATGTTCCTGTGATATTGAACTCATCTTACCTTTCAACTCCTACGTTTAAACATCGTTACACGTTAGGCGTTTCATGTAGCTATTTCTATACCTTGATCAACGTGTACATGACTCTTGTTATACCCAAAGATATTGGGAATCTAAACCGAATGATCTTTAAAACATTAAATCGTTACTTATGGTTTTCAAATCTTCCTAAGGGTGTGTCCCGTAACTAAAGACATTCAATGTTGTAGGTGGAATTCCTACATCTCGGGATACTTTGCTAATTGAATGTTAATTTTGTTAACTCAAATATTATAAGTGGTCACTCACCTCAATGATCGAATAAACTAATTATAACTTTGTTACCACTTATAAGTACACGTGTCTTCAATAAGGTTATGGTTGACCTCATAATTTGAGAAGTCCATGTATTTCCTTTCGAGTGTGAATCGAATGTTCACATCTCATTGTGGTGTTGAATAATTTTGGTCCTTGATTTCGTTTTTCCGATTTAAACCATCCAAGATTAGAACACCACAACAAATTCTGTTATCTCGAACCTTGATCTTAAGCTTGTAAGAATGATTTTCTCTTTTGTTACATTGATGTAACTTGAAATTTTCTGAATTTCTAATTGATATTCTTTTCTTTTCACTGTTATATCAAACTTCATACCGTTTGCACCATGGGGGATGCAAGAGTTTTTAGGTCAACCTATGACTAAGAACATTCGTATCTCCAAAATGATTCTAACTCATCAAAACAGAGGTGATTCCCTTATTTTGATGATTCTCTATTTGTTTCGATAAATGGTTTCCAATCGTGTGTTTTATGAAATTTCATCCTCTGGATTGGAGTGATTTCCTTATCTTGAGGATTGACTTCAATTATTTTCTTTGGAATGGCATTTCACAAATGACATGATCTTACCAAAATAGGATTGAAACCCGTACTTTGGTGACAAATGTCAATCTTCGATTGTTTTCTTGTTATTATGAAATTCAATCATCAAGATAGGCGCGAATCCCATACCTTGATGATAATTTCATTTTTATGGATTGTAATTTTCTCAAATGAAACGAACTCATCAAAGTAAGAGTGAATTCTGAATTTTGATGAAGAAGTTCATTCTGTTATATTTTGTTTTTGTAAAACTTCACTGTTAAGATAGGAGTGATTTCCCTTACCTTAATGGTGAGTTACCTCGTCTTATTTCTGTGAATTCTCAACAATGAGTTGGGATCGAGCTTTTTGATTGGTAAGTTAGATGTCATACCTTGGGAATACACCATCAAGTTAGGAGTGAAAACCACACCTTGATGACTATTCTCATTTCTTGATCTTCAACTTATCAAGGTTGTAATCAAGTGGCGAGAAGCATGTAGTAACTTGAAGGGTGAAACAATGTTAGTGTTTCGACCTATCAAGCCAAAGCATGATCTCCGAACTTGAAAAGGGACCGATCACTTTAGGTTGATTTTGATTCCAAGCTTGGAGCATTTAAATTCTTAAAACGATTTCTTTCCCTTTATACTCATGTTATGATTTGATCTAGTTATATGGAACCATTTATTCCTTACTTATCAACTTTCATTTTGAGATATCATCAACACATGATTGAGTGATGGTAGTTTTCTTAAACAATCCTTCTGCTAAATAAAGACGTTATCAACTTGTGATTATGTCTTTCTAGTCATACGAATGTTCTCGACTGTACTTATGGGTTTGATGAATTACGTATGCAATCTGCATTTGAAAATTTGTTACCTTGCAAAACATGTTTACAAATACCTTTCTTATTGTTTGCGTCATTTCTTGAATCGTTTTTAAACTCTTAACCTTGGAAATCTTTAAAACTCTATTTGATTTCGATCAACGAGACTCGTTACTACTTATATTGTGACGTGGAGGTTCATAAACCTTCGTAACTTATAGTCATGGGTTTGGCATAAAGGAAAAAACGTAACTTGGTATGTGTCCAAGTGTCTTACCTTCACATATGACAAGACCTAACATTCGTGATCCTATGGATCTCCTGTTTAACTTTTCTTTCAACTAAAATGCTTCTTATCTAAGAGATCATAATGACAATTGGTGCATTATAGACCGATTGGCTAATTTCATACTGACTTATGTGGGATAACGGGTCGAGAAATTTACTTGTATCTGTTTCAAATATTCGTATACCGTGGTATGACGTCAAAACATCGATCGTTATTTTGGATAACCGATTCATTTTCTGCTTTTAATAATGTTCCTAATCATCATCGTTTTCCAATATTTCATCTCAAAACGTCTTACATTTCACTGAAAGTGTTCAAATTGGCATGCATTATGCCAAGAATCTCGTAAGATTCCATAAAGTGAAGCGTTTCATCTGTAATTAAACGTCAACCACTGTTAGTTGTACACTTACCTTTCATTTTAACTCTTTTGCTCATTTAAGGTCATCCTTAATTTCGGGATGAAATTCTTTTAAGTTGGGGGACTGTAACATCTCATATTTTCGTTAACTTAAAAGTTAACTTTGTTATATTTTAAAAGGACCTCTTATGTCAATTTTGAAACTTTAAGGACTTGTTATGCATGATAATTAATTTGGTTGTTAACAAATTAATTTAATAAATAATAATAACAATTTTAGTGTTTACAACGTTTGCTTAATATTATAAACTTAACATAAGTGCTAATAATTTTAAAAAATAATAATAATAATTATTATTATAATAATAACAATAATAATATTAATAATAATATTAATAATAATAATGTTAATGATAATAATATTATTTTTGTAATAATATAAGGTTATTATATTAAAACTTATAAATAAAAGTTTTTTTACATAAAATATTAAAGCATTAAAAACACCAGGGACTAAATTGTAATTTATTTAAAAAATAAAACCGAAACTTTGGGTGGTAATTTCTCAATTCGAAACCACAGGGACCAAAGTTGTAATTTCTAAAACCAACTTCCCCTTTTTTTTCTTTTTCCCCGTCGACCACCTCCGGCCACAACTCCGGCCATCTCCGGCGGAGTTAAGTCCTTCCAAATCGACCCAAAATAAACCAATCGAACCACCCTTTCACTTCTCGCATGTGGATTCGAACCTGCTACCTTGTTCTACTTCGATTTTAAGAGCTATTAAGAACATTCAATTAGAAACCGAAATGCACCTTCAAACCTTTAACCGTTCGAGCATTAAACCACAATTATAATCTAATTAAACTCACCTACACAATCATCTAACTATTCCTAAGCGATTATTGATTCCAATTTCATCTGAAACAAACCCAAATATCCAGTTTAATCATTTTCTAATCCGTGACCTGTAACTCTTTCAAAAACCACAATCCGAGCTCTCTAACTTGCAATGGATAGATGGTTTTCAATTATTGAATCCATTAGAAGCTTTCTGCAAAACTAATTGGGGTATTATCCACGTTTGCTCATCGATTGGACCAAGGAAAACCGTGACTTGTTCTTCATTCGTGTTCATCGAATTCTAACATATTTCAGGTAATTAAACACTCACTTAGACTCATCTTAACATGGGGAGCAAAAGCCCCATGAACATGATCATGAACCGTATCGATTTGAGGTTCAATTTGATCCAAATCCATTCTAGGGTTCTTATGAAATTGGGGTTGTTTTACAATTTGGTTTAAAACAATTTAAAGCTGGGAACAACCGCGGCCACGGCCCTTTGGTTCACCGGTTCACTCATCACACTCTAAACAAGAGGTCCCGGGTTCGAACCCGGGCACCCTCAACATATTTTTTAATGCTTTTCAGCCCTATATTAATTCTAGAAAATTTTTAATAAATATAAAAATAATTTTTATAAACTTTAAATATTTTTTAAACATCAAATAAATTTCTGAAAAATTTATTTCTTATAATATCTTAACATTTTATTTTATCTTATTACAAACAAATAATATAACTAGTTAAATAATTTATAAATTAGACTTTAAAATTTATTTATCTTAACAAAATATTACAATTGGATTATTTTCTTGTTTTAGCTTACTAATTATTATTTGTTTTAAATAATAAATAATTATTTGTTTCAAATAATAAATAATAAATTTTTGGTCCAAACATTACTTTTAAAAACATTAGTTTTAAAGACATAATTATCTCTAATGTTTATCCAACCTTTATATTTAAATTATTTTCTTTTAAAAACAATTAAATAATTATTAGACTTGAAACAATAAATCTTTATAAAAATTAATGGGCATTATATTAATTAAAGTTTTATCATGATAATTGTAGAAGTTATATATTTTATAATTTCACAAATTATTTACAAAATATTATCTTTATTATAAAATATAGTAACTAAAGGTTTAGATTAATAATTCATTATTAATCAAAACGTTGTTCCAATTAATTTTGAATAATTACAAAGCTTTATTTATATTGAATCCTATCTATATTCGTTTCTAAATACTTAAATATACATATATAAATCCTTTAATGGAATCAAACTATAATCATTTTATAAACTTATTACTTATTTAAAACCTTAAAACTATTGAAACCCTAATTCTCATTTGAACGTTAATCATATTATTAACCTTAACCTTCATCTTGTAATACATAATTAGGTGTCTTGTAATGAATACTTTGGGACTATCTTTTGTATCATTACTTTAATCTTTTATATCATCTTGTAATGCCTATATCAATGTGAGTATTTCTATACCCCTTTTTCTTATTTTCACACTTTGGGGTGAAACATGTTAACTTATATAATTGCACTTGTAAACTTATTTGAGACTTATAAACTTATGGCAATTCAACATGTAAAGTTGTGGCTAGTTGAACTTTTGTGGTTACCATGTTATGGCGTTATATGTACAATCATTAACTATTGCTAGCCCAGTGAAGTTATAGATCTATGGGACAGACAACCTATTTGGTGCTAAAGTCGATGTATTGCCGACTCATAGGAGTCGTATGCTTGTGCACTAGGGAACCAAATACACTTAACTGATCGTATATACTTTTAATGTATAAGACTTGTAAAACGTTATCGAGGTTTGATTGTTGCATTGTTCATAACATCCCTAATCACTTTATTCACTAACTTATGACTTGAATTGCCATCTTTTATATACTTATGTATTGAAAACTATGGAATGCTCACCAACATTTTTATGTTGACCTTTTGTTTTTAACATGTTTCAGGTTACTCTTTGAAGATTATCTCACTTAGGATTGGACTTAGAGAAATAAACGAATGATCTGGATACTTTTATACTTGTAATCTGGATGTATCTTTGTTTGAACATTTACTTGTATTGTTACAATTGAATCCTGATTAATATATTTAGAACCAATAATAGCGTTATGTGGCTGTGAACGATCTTAACTCTCACACCTCGATGTTTCCGCCGTCAAGGTTGGGGTGTGACAGTTAAGGTTTGGGTTTTCTTTTTGTTTGCTTTTTTTGGGGCTTTGATTTTCATCAGTTTTTCTATATAAGACTGTGTCGCGCTTTGATTTTCGTCTATTTTGTTTATGGTGTTGGATTTTGATTTAGTTTTGGGTTCTGAATGTTCTTGTGTGTTATGAATTTGGGGTTTTGGTGTGTTTTACCTTGTGTATTTTGCTGATTTTATGGTTTCAAACCTTCATTTTGATTTTGATTTAGGGTTACGTTAAAATTTACATAGCCGCGGCAACGCGCGGGTCTCAAACCTAGTTACAACTTAAGAGCAATTATAACCACTATGAAGCTAATCCAACTAATAATTAAACATGTCTTCAATTTCTTTCTTTAGTTTCACTTGTTTTCAACTTTTCTTCAAGGTTGTTCTTTGCTTTAAAAAGTCCTGGAATGATGTCCATGGATCTTTCACACATTACGGGATAAAACCATCCTAAAAATCGACACATTGATACGGTACAAGCGTAGAAACGTCGACCTAGGTTACGGGGAGTCCATGATGTCACGATCACTGCCTCTTTTCCACAACGACACAACACCATTGTCAGCTACTAAGATCAATTTGATGATGAAGTAGGTCTTGATGATGAAGTGGTTCTTGCTTGTGAGCCCTAAACATCTGCATATGTGAAGGGGAAGAGGGATTAAAATTAGAAGAAAGGGACACAAAATGATAGTTTTGCCCTCATGTGTGTGGCACATGACATAAGTTAACGTTTAAAATTGACGACCGTTAGGGTATAGGACGAAACATGCCACACAACTTAAATGTAAAGGACAATCCTTGTAATTTCCTTAGTTAAAGGACAATTACTGAAATTTACTATAAATTTAAAGGACGAAACTATAATTTACTTTTATTTGTACGTTCCGTTACAATTAATTTTATTCAAAAGAAACTTTACTCAAAATCAAGTGGAGTAAAATATGATATATTTTTAATATTTATAAAATACGTTTTCGGATTTTTAATGCTTACTTTCTACAACGACAACTTTTTGATGTTTAGTTTCCAGATATACGTGTGCAACACAATCTTTTTTATATATGTTTTGATATCTTGGATCAAGTACAACGACAACCCATATAAAAAGCGAAAATAATACACTAATATACGAGTACAACTACAACCCAATTTAGTGTAAACAAACAAACAAACAAACCCAATTTAGTGTATGTATACCAAACATGGCTATCACAGTTCCAAATTTTAGTGTATTATTGTCGCTTTTTAATTTGAATCAAGGGCCCCCTTTTAATGCATCATTTAGGTCCCTAGAAAGATTGAGACGACCTTGTTTATAAATACTAAATGTTTCATGGGTTAGTACAAACAATCCATAACCCATTTTTCATGCTCCTAAGTTTTAACGAAATTCATTTTCAGATTAAACCAAAACAAAAACCGAATATATGATTCGATTTGATCTTAAACAGTTAAATCCCGAATGCAAAGAAGGCCAATATGGATGGTGAAATTTATATTTCCCCATTGGTCGATAATATCAAGCCCAAAATTTAATACGCAAATAAAACTTTTGTATAGCAACCAAACCGCTATTTAACATTCTAAAAACATGTTTAGAAATGACCTTCAAATCAAATGTTTAGACATAGTAATTTCTCCATGGCAAACAGGCAAAGAGGAGCAAACATACAACAGATCAACTTTTTAGCATTCTAAAAACATGATCATAGACGTAACTTAACATTCTGAAACAAGATTCATACGCCAGATTACAAATCATTTTATCATGTGCTCATTTCTATGCGAAATGAGACCTGGGTTCGAGTTAAAAGAATAGCCTGATCACTTGGCTAGCAGGGTCTGGTGAGCCTGAGCCTGGTTCTCTTGGTTCTGCTGATAGTTGAGCGGCCTCCTGAAAAGCATGATGTGTGGCTCGGGGCGGTGGATGGCATAGTGCACCCATCCTCGACTCTGCTGTACTCCAATTGCACGCCATTCGGTCTATACAAACAAAATCATAACCCGTTATCATCATTCATCACAGCCTGAATCGAAAAGTAAAGGTCTAGGGCCAAACATCATAACATTTTGTTACAAGAATCATTTCTATACTTGTGATTATATACAAACTCTAAAATGATTTTCGCTTCTCTATAATGAAACTAGAGGACCCAAACAAAGGTGAACAAAACTTACTTAAAAAACAAAGAATCCTTAATCATCTTGCAAGGGCATATTTCATGGATCATCACAGAGAAAACAATAATAAAGCCGAAAACAATAATAAAGCCGATTACAATACATTAGCCTTAAAGCTAAAAATTTATCAACAATTCAAACAAAATGACCTGATCCTCAATCTGTGAAAGCATAATTACAACTAAAAGCAGTTAATCACTTTCAGTTGGGGGATCAAATGAAGCACTTTACAGTTTACATAACTCGAAAACTTATCTACTTTTAGGGTTTCCTACATCAATTTCATCTCAAAATCAAAAGGCACAAACTGATTTCTCAATAATCGATCACGAGTATACTAGTCTAAACGTATACACTACAGAAACATCTTCAATCAACCAAAACGAAATTAACACATGAAAACCTAATACGTTACCGAAATCAACAATATACCTCGGATAAAAGACGATTCTTCGGCAGAAGCTTCGCAACTTCTGGAGGCAGAACCACATGCCTATCAATCACAATTCCAAAACACGAATCACAAATCATTCAAATCGCCATAATAATCAAACAAACAAACAAACAAACAAACAAAATGAGAACGATCTAACAGAAGATTTAAACAGCAATCTAAGTAAATCAGGAGCGAAATCGTTACCTATATTCGAACGTATCATCGAAATACTTCTCGGAGTACTGGATCTGACCCATAATCGACTCAAAACTTCAGATTTCAACAAATTCCTGTTGAGATTGTGGTTAGATCAAGTGAAGATTATGATCGATTAAACAAAGGATGATTGGATTTTAATGGAGATTAATGAATTGAAGAATTGATAAAAAATTGAAAACCCTAGATACCTGTGTGAGTGTGAGGGAGCGGAGGGGGATGGTGGATTTTTTATTATTGTGGTTGTGGTGACGTATAAAGGGGGATTTAAAGGTCATTTCACGTACATATAAAAATGTTATTTAATTTATAGCAACGGTTGGAAAATGATTCTGATTTTCAAATTTTGAAAACTTCCCGGTTTTAATAAAATGTATTGCTGTTTAAAACTTGTATTTAGTTTTTTTTAAAAATTGGTAATTAGTATATTATAAATTTTAAGTTATTTGCTCACTCTTTACTTTTAAGATTTCAAATACAAACTTATTTCCTACAAATATATGTTTTATGGTTTGTATGGAATATGACGAGTGCTCGATATCAATTAACCTATATGTTAATAAAGATTGGAAATGAACAGTATGAATAGTGCCCAGGGTTATTATCGGTATTTCACGATGGTTTTGGGTATTGTGCAGTGCTCACCCTTTAAATGTGTTTCGTTTTCCCGAGCTCTTCTTGGTGGTGGCCGGCGGTTGTTTTAGAGAGAGAGAGGTGTGTCGCAGCCGCCGTCTCTGGCTTACCGGCCAACAACCTCAGACAGAAGAGAGAGGGAGTGTGTGACAGCGGTGGTTTGGGCACGTTTGTGTCTCCGTCGCCGTACACGGCTTGCCCCTACAATTGTCTCTGTCTACCTTTCTCTCTTACTCGCTTGAGGTTGGCTGATCCGTTGATGGCGGTGATGCTGGTGGTTTTCCCCTTCTCTTCTTTTCTATTTTATACCCTTCTAGGGTTTTCGGTGGGATCACCCGGTTCTCCACGAACCCGCGAAAGAAGTTTCGATTGAAGAAATCGGGTTGATGCTTCATCACGATTACCAAAAGCTTTCGTTCTTCTGCTGTTAGAACTCCGGCGAATTGGTTGTACGGCTTGGGGAAGAAGAAGAAGATACCGGATCTACTTCGGATCCGTGAGGTTGTAAGTGGTGGTATTGTTGGGTTCTGAAGTAGGGTTTTTGGTGCGTGAGAAGGATTTGCTTGCGAAATTGAACTTGAGTTCGAAATCGAGACCGGAGGTTAAGGATCCTGATGTTGTAGAACGATGCCCTCACAATCGATACATTTGTGTGACACTAATTTTCAATTCATAATCTTGTGAATCATGAGCTTGTATTTGAATAAACTAACTTTTGTTGCTGGTAAGATTGAGGCAACAATTAAGAAAGTGAGTTTGAAGTCCATCACCTATGTTAAAGTGTTTTGTGGTTATATATTTTGCAAGGTATTTATAAATCACTGTTGAAGTAGTATTTATATTGGTTATATAACATATGATATGGACGAATTCGATCACCTGTCAACGAGTTTATCTGTTATGAAGCGCCACGTTTTGTTGTATTGTTTATTGGCCCTTCTGAGAATATTTTTGAGTTTCTTAGTGTTTTCTGTGTCCTTCATTCAGTATAATGAAATGCTGGAGAGAGGAGCATTCAAGACTGTGTATGATTTCTAGACTTCCATCTTATTTCTTTATGTATATATTTGTATATTATGCTTGTAGATATAACTTTGTTATGCTGATGTAAGGTTTTTTTTGTTGTTTTTTAACATAATGATGCTTATTTTTTCTGTTTTGTTTATTTTGGTATTGGCAGATACAAGGGATTTGATGAAGTTGAAGGAATTGAAGTTGCTTGGAACCAAGTGATGCTGGATGATGCTATGCAATCTCCCAAACATTTGGAGAGGGTTTATTCAGAGGTTCACTTACTCAATGTAATATCTCGTATTTTTACGTTAATGAAAAAAATTAATTAACGTTGTTCGATCTTGTAAGGACCAATGTCGTGAAATGTTGCTTTAATACGTCTTTTAATCCTTTACACTTGAACGTATAAAAAAATAAATAAATAAATAATAATAATAATAATAATAATAATATAATAATAATAATAAAGATAATCTTGTAAATAGATAAAACAATATAAGTCTTATTATTTTAAAACTTGTAATTAACTAGTTTTAACGTAAAATAATAACATCTTTAAACTTCGGGGGTTAAATTGTAACTTATTTAAAACTAAATCAAAGCTTTAAACTTCAAATGCTAACTCTTGGAAACCTCAGGGACCACTTCTGTAACTTGAAACCCACTTTCTTTCTTCCCCATTTGCAGCCCGATTTGCTTCCACTTTTACGCGTATTCGGCCCCTTTTACAGGCATATCGATCGCACTCACCTAAATAATGCAAATAAACTAATCAAAAAGATCGTTTATATGATTCATAAACTAATGGCACTTCGAATTGCATCTGAAACGAACCCAAATACAAAGATTTACCATCTTCAAACTCACGGACCTGTTACCACTCGAACACCATTTTCAAAGCTTCCAAACACGAAATGAATAGAGGGCTTTCACTTATCATCATCTTTGGAAGATATCTGCAGAGTTAATTCGAAAATCAACAACGTTTAAAACCTGAATCAATTTCGGCTCAGTCGCGGCTATTTCTTGTTCATCCTCATCGATTTAAACTTTGATCCAGGTAACTAAACATTGTAAAGAACTCGATTTTTCATAAAGAATCAAAGCCCCATGATCGTTTCTGTAATTGTTGTCGATTTGAGGTTCGATTGGATCGAAATCAGTTTAGGGTTTATATGGCATTGGGGAAAGAGCTCTAAAGAAGCTTAAAACAAATTGGAAACAGGATATAACCGCGGCTGTATGCCTGGTCTACTGGTTCCGTGTCCCCTTGCTAAGTTGGAGGTCCCGGGTTCGAACCCGGGGCACCCCCATTTATTTTTCTTAGGCTTTTTAGCCTTTTAAATAAATGATAAAAAAATCAGAAAAATTATAAAATTCCTTTTATAAACTACCAATAATTTTTAAAGACATCAAATTATTTTCTGGAATTTATTTCTTTTAAACAAATGATACTAATTTTAAATATTGTTTGCTAATTTGCTATAAAAATATATAATTAGTTCATTTTCTTATAAAATAGATTTTAAATATTATTTAACTTATTAAATCATTATTTGTTCAAATAATATATTTAGATTATTTCCTATAAGATAAACTTAAAATATTGTTTTAATTTACTAAATAGGTATTTGCTCAAAATAATATACTTAAATTAATTTATAAAATATAGTAACTAAAGGTTTAGATTGATAATTCATTATTAATCAAAACGTTAATCCAATTAATTTTGAATAATTATAAAGCTTTATTTATATTGAATCTCATCTATATTATTACTTAAATTCGTTTCTAAATACTTAAATATACATATATAGATCCCTTAATGGAATCAAACTAAAATCATTTTATAAACTTATTACTTATTTAAAACCCTAAAGCTATTAAAACCCTAATCCTCGTCAATTCGTTAAACTTATTATTAAACTTAAATCTTGTAAACTTAAATCTTGTAAATATATATATATTCTTAGGTACCTTGTGAAGGATTGCGTTGGAAGGTTTATTAATATTTCTTAGTAATCATCATCCTTATACTTATTTGCCAGGTGAGTTCTTATGCCCCGCTTTATGTTTATTTCACATCTTTCGGGGTGAAACATGTTGCTTATACAAACTTACACATACACGCTTTGATACTTATTACACACGTGCAATTCTTTACATAGTCGTGGTTGTTTGAATATGTTAAGTATTATATGAGATGTGACATACGTGTGCAATCATTAACTATTGCTAGCCTAGCGAAGTCTTAGATCTTTGGGCCTGACAAGCCTATTTGGTGCTAAAGCCGAGGGATTGCCGGCTCCTAGGAGCCGTATGCTTGTGCACTAGGGAACCAAATACACTTAGCTAATCATGCTTATTCATATTATTCAGTCGAGGTTTGATTGTAACTATGCATGTTCTATATACTTACTATCTTGTGACCATTGACTAGAATTGCCACATTTTTATATACTTATTGTACTTAAAATCATGAGAACTCACCAACTAGTAGTTGACTTTATTTTCAACATGTTTCAGGTAATGTGCAAGCTTAATGATGATTGAAGAAATGCTCAAACCTAGGACATGGACCTAGACTTAATAAGAAAAAAAATTGGATTTCTATTTTTGTTTGTTCTACTATTCATGAGACTTGATGTATGTGATGTTGAAACAATTGATTAATGGCATTTTACATTTTAACATAGCGTTATATGGCTGTGAACGATCTCAACTCTCACACCTCGACGTTTCCGCCGTTAAGGTTGGGGTGTGACACTCAAGACCTTAAAACATGAGAATATAATTAAGTCATATGTTTCTTGGGTGGACGATGAGAAGAAAACTATTAACATGATCACTGAATTGTTCACCTCTGGGAATTTTGAGGCAGTAAGTGTTGCTCCTCTTCTTCTACTTTGTTTATTAATTACATCGAATAAGATTTAGATTATGTCTTCATTTGCATCTAGATACCGGAAGAAGCATAAGAGTGTTGATTTGAAGACCATAAAGAATTAAGCTGGCAGATCCTTCGAGGATTGGCTTATCTCCACAGTCATGAGCCGGGCAAAGTGAGGTATATGTTCCTGTTTAATTTGATGTTCATGTTTGTTTGTTTATGTTAATCTTTTTTGAATTTCATAAAGTTTAAGGTTCAATAGAGGAGTGAACTTTAGTGATTGAGATACAGAAATTTGGGGATTAGGGCACTTGTGGAATAAGCTAAAGATTCTATATTACAGTAACATGTGGAGTGAGTATGAATGAATTGAAATGAATCATTTGTTGATGTATAGTGTGTAGATAGGAAGCTAAAAGATGGTAAGCATATACAGGCAGTGGTAATTGGTGTGGATTGCTTGCAATGGTGGTTTTGAGGTGGTGATGCCATTCGGATGTGGCGTTAGTTTTATTTTAGGAATGTTATCTTTGAAAGTTGAATAGGATTTGGGTGTTTTATGATATTTATGAACTCAAGTAAGACTATTTATTAACACGTCTTAGTGCACTTCACTTGTCCCTGATAGAAACTTCATTTTTTGTAGGTATCTGTTGCTCCTAGTGGGCATTGGAATAGATTCACACTGTTTTGCAATGATTTTAGGTAATTAATAATAATACTTTTTGATTATTTTGTTGTGTTTGTGGTCAAAGAGAGGAAAGAACAAGTATGTTGTTGGTGATTTAGAAAAATATTATTTGTTACCGTAACTAATATTCGCTTGCTTGTAATATATGAAAGTATAAAATCACCTGTACTGTTTTCTCATGTTCAATGTTATAAAATTAAGTCAGGTCGGGGCTTTAGGTTTAAATATATACTTGAAGTCTATGTTTGCTCTCATTTAAGAGTCTTAACGTATCAAATGAGCTATATTTAAATGCTTCTAAATTAATTCCAAAATCTGTCAATATTAATTTGTTTTAGTTCATTTTGCAGACCCAATTACAAGATCTACATGAAGCTGAGCTTTAAGAGGTATCCCTTTCTATGCATAATTGTATTTTTTTTAATTTGCTTTCTAAATTTAATGGGTTGATACTTGGAAAACTATGATTACACTAATTAGTTAACTATGATTCGTATCCTGATTAATTATTCAGAGTTTAGAAAACCAAGCTTCCATGATATTCCTTTCTACACATAATAGGTTAACTAATGATGCACACACGTTTGCTTGATTCTACTTGTCATTATGTTTTGGTGGTTTGATGTGGTTTTTCTTCATTCGGATTATTATGACATATATCTTTGTTTGTAGCTTTGTTCCTGGAATTTTTACTGGGTTACAACATGCTGTCACCGTTCAACCTTTAACTATTCTACAATTAAAGGTAACATTTATGCTCTTAAAGTTATTAAGAAATCATCATGTTGTTAGTTCCATTCAATAATTAGGTTGGGACCTATTACATAAAGGTCCTCAAAATGCATCAGTCCATCACCCACATCTCAACTATATTTGTTTGCAAGCTTCTAATTGTAGTATGTTATTATGTTTTCTAATATGCTTTCCTAATAAGTGTTGATGAGCAGCAAGTTTCAATCTATGTCATCAAGATATAAAGAAAAACATTATTATTTAATACTTTATTTTTCATATGTAGACGTTCGATTCACTCCCCTGTGTATCTTTTTTAAACTCCATCTATTTGATCTCATTTTTACCTTCATTCTACTTCATATATATTTATACGATTATCTTAGCGTTGTTTGACGTGAAGGGACATCTAAGTTATAAAAAGTAAACAGAAGCTTGAGGTATGCTTGACAAATTCTTCATCTCATGTAAACTTGTTATATATAATTAAAGACTTATGTCGGTGGGTTTTTTTTTCTTTTCATTTAAAGAATTACTATTCTATTTAAAGCTTTTTATATGGTTTTTTTTGCGGTCGCTTGCGGTTCTGCTTCCGGCGGAGGAGGGCGATGGCCGCTTGGCTTGCCGTTCCCGACGACGTCGCATGGCCTGTCGTCTTCGGACATCTGCGCCGCCACAAGTTTGGCCGGTTGCGGTTCTGTTTCCGGCGGAGGGCGATGGTCGCTTGGCTTGCCGTTTACAGCGACGCCGCTTGGCCTGTCGTCTTCGGACATCTGCGCCGCCACAAGTTCGGCCGGTTGCGGTTCTGCTTCCGGCGCAGGAGGGCGATGGTTGCTTGGCTTGCCGTTTCCGGCGACGCCGCTTGGCCTGTCGTCTTCGGCCATCTGCGCCGCCATAAGTTCTTTGTTTCTCTTTTTTTTGTTTTTTGGTGTTACAAGATGTCGGTGGGATCAGTATACTTTTTTCGCTTTCCATTTCTGCCACAAATGTTTGTGGGTGTTTACTTAGGCCCACCATTTCTTTTCTTTTAAGGGGATGATCTGTTCATTTGATTCGGCGACGCCGCATGGCCTGTTGTCTTCGGACATCTGTGCCGCCACAAGTTTGGCTTGTTGCGGTTCTGTTTCCGGCGGAGGGCGATGGCCGCTTGGCTTGCCGTTTACGGCGACGCCGGCGACGCCGCTTGCCCTGTCGTCTTCGGACATCTGCGCCACCACAAGTTCGGCCGGTTGCGGTTCTGCTTCCGGCAGAGGAGGGCGATGGTTGCTTGGCTTGCCGTTTCCGGCGACGCCTCTTGGCCTGTCGTCTTCGGACATCTGCGCCGCCATAAGTTCTTTGTTTCTCTTTTCATTTCAGTGTGTGTTACAAGATGTCGGTGGGATCAGTATACTTTTTTCGCTTTTCATTTCAGCCACAAATGTTTGTGGGTGTTTACTTAGGCCCACCATTTCTTTTCTTTTAAGGAGATGATCTGTTCATTTGATTTACAGTAGAGAGAGAGAGGGTTAGAGAGAGAAACATTACAAAAACGATTTGGATTGATTGTATTTTATACTATATCGCATCACATTGGTTGTTGTTCTGGCGTGGCAACCATTGGTAGATGGTCTGCAGCTAGAAGCAATGACCAGGTCTGAACCAAAGCTATGTTTGTCGTTGTGCTGCATCGTGTTGGCTTCAATTCGTTGGTAATGATGGTCAAACCAAAAACATGTTGTCCTGGCGTGGCAGCCATATGTAGATGGTTTGCAGCCTGATACCGTGAGTTGATATGAGCCAAAGCAGTATTACATAGGATGGCTGTGATGATTTTAAAAAAAAATTCGTAGTTTTGGCGTGACAACCACGTTTGGTTTGCAGCCATAATGAGAAGCCGGATCTGAGCCAAGGGTTGAAACTAGGGTTGTACCGGTGATTATCGGTTTTAAAATACTCGCGCAGCGCGCGAGGCAGAATTCAACTAGTTGATTTTATATGAGAACTGTACAAGTATCTATGCCTGAGACATAAAAAAATAAACATTTATAAGTGGGACGTGAAAGATAATTGTATGTGGTGAGGAAAAAAAAAAAGCTAAGTAGATTTAAAAATAAAATACATGTGCACATAGTTATCGTTTCTGTACTCAAAATGAAATATGTAAAGTGTAAACTATTAGTCTTAAGTTTTATGGCGTGTAAGGAAAATATTCTTTTATTGTACTTTTAACACAGGATAACTTTGATTTTTTATACTAGCATTTGTACTCGTTTGATGCAACGTGTATGTGAACTACGCTATTAGGTTAAACTTTGTTTTTAATATCAAAATGTACATCAACCAATTGTTTAGAAATTAGAATTAACTAATGTCATTAAATTGTAAATACCCTCATAATGCGGTGATCAAATATTCACACGTTGTGTGCCAACTTTTTAAAAATAGTATGCTTACATCAGCGCTGACGTAAAATGAGCATTTAGGACTCTGCATTGTGGTTAAATACTTGGTTCTATGGGTTCAAATTGCGCATTACGTCAAGGGTGCTAAATTTATAAGACTCGGTTTTGACAACCACCACATTAGTATCCACGTTGTGGATAAATTTCACGTTGAAACATTGATAAAAACAAGGGTTAATGGATATAAATACTCCCAACTATTGTGAATTGGCCGCTGTCACCCCCAAGTATCATTTTAGCGAATATAACTCCCAAGTAAACACTTCGGTGTCTGTATAACTCCCAAGTAAACACTTCGGTGTCTGTATCACCCGCCATTTAGGTGATACAGACACCGAAGTGTTTGAGTTATATTCGCCAAAATGATACTTGGGGGTGGCAGCAGCCAATTCCCAATAGTTGGGAGTATTTAAATCCATTAATATGTCGCATTAGTAAATTCAAAATTTTATAGTACGTCATATTCTAAATGTTGTAAAAGGAAAACAAGAATAAACTATAAAAACAAAACCTTAAACATCTTAGTTTCATATAATATGTTACTATGATACATAGGTCAAAGTGAGTAAAGTCAGTAAACCGCAACAGTATATTCGAAACTTCATAAAATATTATATGTTAAAATTTATAGAAAAAATATATATGTTGTCAAAATTAATTCCCCTTCGATAATTAGCACATATGTCTAAAAGTCGAGATCACTCAAAACTAAGGTCAGGTTTTGAAAAAAAAGAAACTATCATAAATAATTGTTATTACATTGGAAAAAATTATCATATGATTAAAGATACGGTAACATACAATATTAATATAATTTAGTTTATGTACTCAAATTTTAAAAATACAAACGATTTTTGTTGTTATATGTATTTATTTACATGCATATTTCAAATGTTTCGGTCCAGCTTTTACACCAGATATTTTAAAATATGCGTGATATAATAATAACAATTATACTATTGCTTATCTATACTATATATATATTTATTTGAGAAGGGCACCAAGGTAATTTCACATAAATCTCTTAATTTTAAGAGATGTACATCTCTTAAAGCATAACTTACAACTCATTAAAGCATAAGGGCTTTTACTTTCGGAGATGTACATCTACAGAGTTGCTTTTCAAAATTCAAAACCCAAAGGTTTTCAAAATTCAAAACCCCAGATCTCAAAAAATCTCCCTAAAGCGAGTTGCAGAAACAACGACGGTAGCCTCACCGCCACCGCCACCACCACCACGACGAATACGACGGTAGCCTCACTGCATTGCAGATCACAGCGTCGGAGATGATTTGCAGGTTCACACACACAGGTATCTCCATCAAAACTGTTATCTTCTTCATTTCCACATCTTTTGCCATCCACTTTTAGATCATCGCTCTTTCTCCATCTTTGCAAATTCTTCACTTGTTAAGCTGCAAATCTCTCCTCAGAAGTTGTATTGCTCGCAGGTTTGAACTTCGTTCTACTTTGTTCTATAATTTTAAGAGTTTATAATCTTTGTTCTATGAGCCTACTACAGTCCTCCGCTCTACCAACTGAGCTAAGGTCGGTTTGTTCTATGATTTTTGACATGGAGATAGAAATAAAATAGTCGAGAGAGGAGGGGAAGGCGGCGATGGTGGACGACGAATTGAAGATGAAAGAGGAAGATAATAGCAAAGGCGGTGGTCGACTGAAGATTTTTTGATGGATGGTTTCACTCCAGTTGATCTAGGTTTCCACTCTCGGTGACATTTCAGCTCTGATTGAAGAGATCGTTGGCGAATGGAGATGGTCGCAGAGCACTATTATGTTTACAGCTGGGACATGCAGCTATTTGAGGTGAGCTCCTATAGTAGGGCTTTCATTCTTGCTTTCCTGCTCATGTTGATTTTCTTAAATATTTGGTCATTGTTAACATGATTGTGGTGCTTCTCTTTTAATTTTGATTATCATTGAGATTGTTAGGTTTTAATTTACAGTTACTTTTTTGCAAAATTTATCTATACCATTAACGACATTCACCTCGGTGTTTCAGTGGACAAAGTCAACTGCTTGAAGTACCAAATAAAAAGGAACTTATGTAGTTTCATATTTGAATCATGTGTTGTTGATTCTACAACTAGGCTGCACGTAACATATTATGTAGTTTCATATTTGAATCATGTGTTGTTGATTCTACAACTAGGCTGCACGTAACATATCTATGTAACGATGATAGATTTTAAGCTAAAAATTCTTAAATAAAACTACATCACAGCCATCAAATACACAAACAGGCACCAAGAGTGTATCTAACTATTGTTTAACTACTTTAGTTAAACACTCTCAGATAATGTGTATCTAACTATCGTTTAGCTACTAAAATGTTTAGTATCTTATAGTAATACAGGTTGTCTTCATGTGATGGGCCTAGAGCTAGGCAAGCCTTAATTAGTGGAGGTATCATCTTCTTTATGAATATCTCTCATGAGGATGAATAATTCAGCATGCAACCTGTATATAAAAAGAACAATTTACAAGGAATAAACATTTGAATGTCATTCTATTTGATTCTAAAGTGACATCAAATAAATTATTATCTTTATAATGTTATTATATCCTTGGTTTAATAATTTCAATATATGTATTCACTTTTTTTAACCAAATGTCTCTTCATCTTTTGCAATTTGATTCCAATAAAGATATTTATATATTATATATCTTAACGGTGCAAAATGCAAATGCCAAAGTGCTCTCAAGAAGATTCGTTAAATCTATTGGGAGTAACTTTCTAATGAGTGCATGTTAATGTTGTTGTTGGATAATTAGGTATGTCTTCTGTACTCAACGACACATTTTACATTTTTGCTTGACTACTTAACTAATGTGTCCATAATTTTTGTATCTTGATTACCCTTATCGGATGGCGGATCGATGTAGATAATGCATCACAATATGTAAACTTGAACAAGATCAAGTACAGAGCTAAGAAGGTCATCATCTCTGCGCCGAGTAAGGATGCACCCATGTTTGTTGTGGGTGTGAACGAGAAGGAATACACACCCGATGTTAACATCGTTTCAAATGCAAGTTGTACCACAAACTGTCTTGCCCCTCTGGCCAAGGTTTTTGTTCTTTAGTCGATAAATTTTATGTTTTTTCCTTAATAATTAGCCCATTTATTTAATCTCATTTGTGTGATGCAGGTTATAAATGACAGGTTTAGTATTGTTGAGGGTCTTACGACCACCGTGCACTCCATTACCGGTATTTTTTTTCAAAGTTGTTGATTGTTTATTTGTTAGAGGTGGTATTCTGACCCAATGACTCATTTATGTATCATTAATGGGTTAAATTAGGTAATGTTTGATCTCTTAACAGGTTAAATGTTTTTTGAGTTCATTCAAATGTATAAAGAGATAAAAAGGTGTTAAAGTTGGTCTAACCTGGTCTGTTTTAAGTTCCATTTATAAAATGAACTTCAACACATTAACCCGGCTGACCGTCCATCTTGCGACTTCATGAATTTTACTTTTGTATATTTTAGTTTTGTGATGTTGCATTGTTTGTTATACTTCAGCCACACAAAAGACTGTTAATGGACCATCAGCCAGGACTGGAGAGGTGGAAGGGCTGCTTCATTCAACATCATTCCTAGCAGCACCGGTGCTGCTAAAGTATTCAAGAATTCAAGTTTCATATTTTGCTAAATTCTGGCAGCTTTTAACGTTTTGTGCAATATGATATTGAATAGGCCGTAGGAAAAGTGCTCCCTCAATTGAACGGGAAGTTGACTGGAATGGCATTCTGAGTCCCAACTGTTGATGTGTCTGTTGTCGATCTGACCGTGAGGCTGGAAAAGGCTGCACCTATGATGAAATCAAAGCTGCTATCAAGTAAATCACGACTAATATATGCATGATTTCTGTTTGTTTTATGTATCTTATATAATTCTGATAAATTATATGTATATTATGTATCTTATATGATTTATGTTTGTGAGTTGATTGAAATTTTGAAGTGGGTTGATGTTGAAATATGTATATTATGCAGCAAGAAGTAATGTGTTGTGTTAATGTTTAATTTTGGAGCTCAATGATTTGCTTTGAAACACATGTGATGCACATCAGCTTGCTATAATTGTGTGTTGATTGAAAATTTGAAGTGGGTCGATGTTGGAATCTGAATATTGTGCAGCTACAAGAAATGTGTTGTGTTTATGTTTTAATGTAACACCCGTATATTCTTTTAAAAAAAAAAAAAGAAAATAAAAGAAGGAGAAAGAAAAAGAAGGAAAAAGAGAAAGAACAAAAGTCAACCAAAGTGAAGGGGCCAAAAGTGCCAAATATGCAAAGTTTATATTTATTTGGCACAAAAAGGTGGTATGGCCGCCCACCCTTGTTTCACATCATTACCTTCTTCGGACATTTCAGAGAGAGAAAAGCAGAATTCGATTCTTAGAGAGAGAGAAGAAGAAGAAATCAGATTCAAGGTAAGAATTGATGTTTTTAAGTTGTGTTTGAGCTAAGAAACCGAGAAATGCATGTTCTTATGTGTATGTGTGTTCGGGTTTGTGTGTTTTAGACACATCTAGGCTTTCGAATCCTTTGGAAAAGCTCGAGCAGGAGAGTTTGAACTTGAAGAGCAACTAAGGTGAGTTCTAGACCCCTTTTACTGATTTTTAAACGTTTTGGGGCTGGAAATGCATATGTATATGTTTTTGTAAAGGTTGGGATGATACCGTATGAAATGAATGTATGCATGTTTATGTTTATGTAGAATCATGCCTGGAATCATGTGTGTATGTTAGAACTAGGCATTTGATGTTTGGGACTTGGAAACATGAACAGGGTACTAATATGTTTGAAAATGGGACTTAGAATAAACTTTTACAGGCTGATGAGTCCACTAGTGGTCATACGACCAACAGTGTGGTCGTATGACCAGGATTTTATTTTCTAAGTGTTAAGGCCCAATAGGACTCATACGACCAACAGTGTGGTCGTATGACCAGGATATTTGCCTAAGTGTTGAAATTAGTAGGCCTCATACGACCAACAGTGTGGTCGTATGACCAGGTGATAAAGTTCTAAGCATTGGAAAAGTCCAATAGGACTCATACGACCAACAGTGGTCGTATGAATATGTGAAGTTTTCTAAGTATGGACTCATACGACCAACAGTGGTCGTATGATCCAAATATATTCCCAAGTCCAGATATGGTACGACCACCAGTGGTCATACGACCAACAGTGTGGTCGTATGACCAGCTGATAAATCTAAGTGTAAAATGAAAAGCCCAGCAGTGCTCATACGGCTAATAGTGCTCATACGGCCAGAGGGCTTTTACGCCCAACAGGGCTCAAACGCCTAGGACACTTAGAATTTTTCAGAAATTCCCTGAAATACTGAAGTTCGAGGTTTTGACCAGGGTTGACTAGGGTTAACAAATGATGATGTTCATGCCTGTAATGATGATTATGGTTAACCCTTATTGTTACTGATATTATTATCAGTGTATTATTGTTGACAATATTATTAAAATATTGTTAAGTATGGTATGATGCTACGTATGATGATGAATGTATGATGATGAATGTATGATGATGAATGTATGATGATGAATGTATGATGATGAATTTATGATGATGAATGTATGATGAGTATGTATGATGTGTGTGTATGTTCCTTGTAATTGTGTATGCTTATCTTTCTGAAACTTTACGAATAACGAGAATGAACTAATGAAGTATTATGTATCGTAAAGTGAAAGATAATGAAAGAGGAACATGATGACGAATGCATGTATTAACGAATGAAAGAAAAGAAGAATGATGATGAATACATGCATTAATGAACGAACGAATTATGTCTTGCAAGCATTGAATAACGCGATTGGTCCTTCTATGTGATTGACCATGGTCATGGTACCTCTACCGCTTACCTCTAGTACCGTGGCATACGATTTCCGTCATATGTTGACTACGGCCCGGTAGCTAACAACGATCGGGGTGTAGCATATGGTATTGGTACAATTCACCTTTCAATGCGTGCAAGTAAGTATGAACGGGATTCTTGTCATTCGACCACAGTAATCATAGCCAAGTGCAATGAAGTGGGTAAAGCCTGACAGAATCCATACGAGAAGTTAAAGATAACGATGAATAACGAATAATGAAGATAATAACGAATATTATCTCTGTGTACGTATGATGTATGAACGCATGCACGAAAGGATACTTTTAAATAAGTAAAAGTATGTTTTATTACAAAACTAGAACTCACTCAGCAACGCTGACTTTATGTATTTTCCAGTTGGCAGGTAGTGTTGCTGAGGATGGCACAAGGCGGCTACTCAGCTCTTTTGGGATGGCATTCTTTTGTTAATGTTTTTGTATTGTAATGCAAACAAACGATATTTTGTAACGGGTGTTGTATTACTTTGCAAAAGCCTTTATAGTAAATTTAAAGTTTCCGCTGCATGGTTTTTATTTAATTGTATTAAATGTATGTTTTATGGGTGATGACGACCAACTGTGAGGTGCCCGGGAGCGGGGCCTTACAAGTTGGTATCAGAGCCAAAGTTTAAGTGAAATGGGTAAAATTTTTAAAACAAACCTAAAACTTAAACTGAGAATGGGACAGGGAGAATGAGAATGCCATCTGAGTAGCTGCGTGCCATCAGGTATTTTCTTGAAAGTTAACCAGTGTTACGTGCGCATGTTATGTGATTATGTGTACTGTTAGACTTAGATACTAATGTAGTCAGGACAGGTAATGCTCGGGGTGTGAAGAGTAGAGTAAGTGGCTAATCACAACTGGCCACTGTAATTAGGGACTTACTGTAGTTGACATAAACTGAGCTATTTCCTTGAATGACCGTGTTGGTGTTTAAATCTTTCAGTGTGATAGAAGATGGTCGGTGGTAGATCATCTAAAGCCCCAATTGGTGGAGGCAGTGGCGGAAGTGGTGTGGAACCACGAGCCACAAGAGGTAGGCCTAGACAAGAGAAGAAGGTTCCCGAAGAACCTAATACTACTCCCTCGGGGGGAGTGGATGAGAGTGATAATGTGAGAGCCTCGATGAAAGAGACTGTGATCGAGGAGGTGCACCAAGTCATGCAGACGATCTTACCGTCTGTAGTGACTGAAGTGATAAAGGCAGTACGTGAAGACGATAGACGAGGGAGGAATCGATCCTCAGGAAGACAGCAACAGACAGAAGCAGAGACAGTATTATCTGATGATGAAGAGGAAGAGGAAGAAGAACAGTTACGGGAGACCGCCCGGGGTTGTAACTACGGGGCATTCATGAGGTGCAAACCCCAACTTTGATGGGTCTGGTACTGCTACTGATGCTCACCAATGGGTGATGGAAATGGAAGCTGTCCTCGATATTAGTGATTGCCAGGAGGACAAGAAGGTGAAGTTTGCTACCCACTCTTTTACAGGGTCGGCTTTATGCTGGTGGAAAAATATAATCCAAGCCGAGGGTAGCAGGGCAATAGGGAAGATGAAGTGGGCTGAGTTAAAAGGCTGGTGATTGAGGAATTCAGTCCTCGTCGGGAAATGGATAGAATAGAGAGGGTTCCTGCAGTTGGAGGCGGGGACGATGACCCACCAACAATATACCACCAAATTTAACGAATTGGCGCTGTTGGTGCCGGAGCAGGTGACGCCGGTGTCTCGAAAGATCAACCGGTATATTCAGGGGCTGCCAGCTGAAATTCGTTGGCACTTGATTTCTGCCCGACCAAGCACTTTCAGGTCGGCAGTGGATTTGGCGGGAAGGTTATTCGATGAACGTGCTGCTTTGGTGAAGGCTGAGGGAAGCAAGAAAGGAAGTGGAGAAAAGAACTGGCAGGGGAAGAGATTTGGTCGGGGTGATACTTCGACAAACAACAAGAAGGCAAGGGTGGATGACCGCCGAGTGGTCGTGTCTGGAGCTGGGGTAAGGAAGTATGGTAAGTGTGGAAAGGAGCACTCAGGGGAGTGCAAGTGGGGATCCAACCTCTGCTTTAAGTGCGGGAAGACAGGGCACATATCAAAAGATTGCCGGATGGGCAAGTGCTTTAACTGTGGAGAAAGTGGCCATATGAGCAGGGACTGTAAGAAGCCGAGGGCTGAGGCTTCAGGGGTAAAGAAGACGGGAAGTGAAGGTCCGAGAGCAAGTGCCAGGGCTTTCACTATGACGCAGGAAGAGGCTAGGACGGACCCGATGTGGTGTCAGGTACGTTTCTAGTAAATCAGACTCTTGCTTCTGTGTTATTTGATTCTGGTGCTAGTAAGAGTTTCATTTCTGCCACTTTCTGTGCTAAATCGCCTGTTAGTAGTAAATGCATTAGTGAGCCTTTTTATGTAGAAACTGCTATTGGTAAGTCCACTAGAGTTACTGATGTGATAGAGGACTGTACGTAGAGTTAGAAGGCCATAGGTTTGCTGCCAAATTACATGTGATGCCCCTAGGAGGATTTGATGTAGTGTTAGGGATGGATTGGTTAGCAACCTATGAAGCGAATATCGTGTGCCGAAAGAAGATGATTAGGCTGACGGCGACTGACGGAAGTCTGGTAACGATATATGGCGATCGGGTTACGACGATTCCGAAGGTGATCTCGATGGCGGTGGCGGGAAAGTGTATGAGGCGCGGATGTAGCGCCTACTTATGTTATGTAAAGAATGTAGAGACGCCAACACCACAGCTATGCGATGTGCCAGTGGTGTGTGACTTTCCAGACGTGTTTCCCGAAGACTTATCGGGATTGCCACCTGACCGAGAGATCGAATTCCAGATCGACCTGATACCGGGTGCCCAACCTGTCGCAAAAGCACCGTATCGCTTGGCTCCGACGGAGATGAAAGAGTTGATGGAGCAGTTGCAGGAGCTGCTGGATAAGGGGTTTATCCGACCGAGTATCTCACCTTGGGGTGCTCCGGTTCTGTTCGTAAAGAAGAAGGACGGTAGTATGAGGATGTGCATCGACTACCGCGAGCTGAATAAGCTGACGGTGAAGAACAGATACCCCTTACCAAGGATCGATGACTTGTTTGATCAACTTCAGGGTGCCAGTTGGTTTTCAAGGATAGATCTTCGATCGGGTTACCATCAACTAAAGGTGAAGGAACAAGATATCCCTAAAACAGCCTTTCGTACGCGCTATGGTCACTACGAGTTTCTTGTCATGTCTTTTGGGTTGACCAATGCGCCGGCTGCTTTTATGGATTTGATGAACCGAGTGTGCGACCAATGTTGGATAAATCAGTAATTGTATTCATTGATGATATTCTGATTTATTCAAGAAGTGAAAAAGAGCATGCCGGGCATATTCGGGAAGTGTTGGAAACGTTGAGAAGGGAGAAATTGTACGCCAAGTTCTCCAAGTGCGCCTTTTGGTTACGCGAGGTGCAATTTCTGGGTCACGTAGTGAATGCAGAAGGAATAATGGTGGACCCAGCAAAGGTTGAGGCTGTGATGCAATGGAAATCACCAAAGACGCCATCCGAGATTCGTAGCTTCTTGGGATTGGCGGGCTATTATAGAAGATTTATTCAAGACTTTTCAAAGATAGCCTCACCTTTGACAAAATTGACTCATAAGGACGTGAAATTCGTGTGGGGTCGAGAACAGGAGACGGCTTTTGAGGAGTTGAAGGTAAGACTAACACAAGCTCCTGTCTTGACTTTGCCTGAGGGAAGTGAAGACTTAGTGGTCTATTCGGATGCATCTTATTCTGGGCTAGGTTGTGTGTTGATGCAACGTGGAAAGGTGATAGCCTACGCATCTCGACAGCTGAAGACCCACGAAGTCAACTATCCCACACACGATCTAGAATTAGCCGCGGTGGTTTTTGCGTTGAAGATTTGGCGGCACTATCTATACGGGACAAAGTGCACTATCTTCACAGACCACAAAAGCTTGAAGTATTTCTTCGAGCAGAAGGATTTAAACATGAGGCAAAGGCGATGGTTGGAGCTCATAAAGGATTATGATTGCGAAATCCATTACCATCCGGCAAGGCCAATGTGGTGGCTGATGCCCTTAGCCGAAAAGAAAGACCTGAGCCGATTCGGGTGAAGGCTTATCAGCTGATCATGACCCCCGATGTGATGACACAGGTTAAGGAGTTTCAAGACGAGGCTTTGAAAGAAGATCGTCTTAACTCCGAAAGGATGAGAGGCTAGTGACGGAATTGGGTGAGAACACTCTTGGTGTTAAGACCCGATTTGGGCGAATGTGGATTCCTCGATACGGGGATCTACGTGGAAGAATCATGGATGAGGCCCATAAGACCCGATACTCCATTCACCCTGGTGCTACCAAATGTACCACGATATGAAGAAAGACTATTGGTGGCCGGGAATGAAACGCGACGTAGTGGAGTATGTAAGTAAGTGTCTGACTTGCTTACAAGTGAAGGCGGAACACCAGAAGCCCTACGGGAAGATCCAACCGTTGGATATACCCGAGTGGAAGTGGGAACACATCACCATGGACTTTATCACAAAGTTACCACGTACCCCTAAAGGGTATAATGCTATATGGTGATAGTTGACCGCCTGACGAAGAGTGCCCACTTCCTACCAATCCGCGAAACGTACTCATCTGAAAGATTGGCGGATCTGTTCATCAAAGAAATTGTAGCTCGTCATGGTGTGCCGGTGTCTATTGTGTCTGATCGTGACACCCGGTTTACCTCCAAGTTTTGGAAGAGATTTCATGATGCGATGGGGACGAGACTACACATTAGTACAGCATATCACCCTCAGACAGACGGTCAGTCTGAGAGGACGATCCAAACACTCGAAGACATGCTTCGGGCATGCGTGATCGATTTTGGAGGAAGTTGGGATGATCACTTGCCGTTAGCAGAATTCTCGTACAACAATAGTTATCACGCCAGTATTGGCATGCCACCCTACGAGATGCTATACGGTAGGAGATGTAGGACGCCCGTATGTTGGGGAGACATTGGGCAGAAAGAGTTAGGAGGTGTTGAGGTGTTGAAGCTACGACTGAGAAGTTAGAAAAGATCAAGCCTTCATGAAGGCGGCGAAAGATAGGCAAAAGTCGTATGCTGACAAGAGGCGGAGACCGATAGAGTTCAAGGTTGGTGACCGAGTTATGTTGAAGGTCTCACCTTGGAAAGGAATCATTAGATTCAGGAAAAGAGGTAAGCTAAGCCCGAGGTACATAGGACCTTTCCGAATTATCGCACGAGTAGGAGAGGGGCCTATCGGCTTGAACTGCCGGATGAGTTAAGTGGAATTCATCCCACATTCCATGTATCCCATCTGAGGAAGTGCTTAGCTGATGAAGACATGGTTGTACCACTGGAGGATATTGAAGTAGACGAACGGCTCAACTACGTGGAGCAACCAGTGGCAATCATGACCGTAAAGAAAAGAGGTTGAGGAATAAAGTGGTTCCTCTTGTGCGTGTACAGTGGAAGCACAGGAAGGGATCCGAGTCTACGTGGGAGACTGAGGAGGAGATGAGACAACATTACCCACAACTGTTTGAAGAATAACAGGTTTCGGGGACGAAACCTATATAAGGGGGGTGGACTTGTAACACCCGTATATTCTTTTAAAAAAAAAAAGAAAATAAAAGAAGGAGAAAGAAAAAGAAGGAAAAAGAGAAAGAAACAAAAGTCAACCAAAGTGAAGGGGCCAAAAGTGCCAAATATGCAAAGTTTATATTTATTTGGCACAAAAAGGTGGTATGGCCGCCCACCCTTGTTTCACATCATTACCTTCTTCGGACATTTCAGAGAGAGAATGCAGAATTCGATTCTTAGAGAGAGAAAGAAGAAGAAATCAGATTCAAGGTAAGAATTGATGTTTTTAAGTTGTGTTTGAGCTAAGAAACCGAGAAATGCATGTTCTTATGTGTATGTGTGTTCGGGTTTATGTGTTTTAGACACATCTAGGCTTTCGAATCCTTTGGAAAAGCTCGAGCAGGAGAGTTTGAACTTGAAGAGCAACTAAGGTGAGTTCTAGACCCCTTTTTACTGATTTTAAACGTTTTGGGGCTGGAAATGCATATGTATATGTTTTTGTAAAGGTTGGGATGATACCCGTATGAAATGAATGTATGCATGTTTATGTTTATGTAGAATCATGCCTGGAATCATGTGTGTATGTTAGAACTAGGCATTTTGATGTTTGGGACTTGGAAACATGAACAGGGTACTAATATGTTTGAAAATGGGACTTAGAATAAACTTTTACAGGCTGATGAGTCCACTAGTGGTCATACGACCAACAGTGTGGTCGTATGACCAGGATTTTATTTTCTAAGTGTTAAGGCCCAATAGGACTCATACGACCAACAGTGTGGTCGTATGACCAGGATATTTGCCTAAGTGTTGAAATTAGTAGGCCTCATACGACCAACAGTGTGGTCGTATGACCAGGTGATAAAGTTCTAAGCATTGGAAAAGTCCAATAGGACTCATACGACCAACAGTGGTCGTATGAATATGTGAAGTTTTCTAAGTATGGACTCATACGACCAACAGTGGTCGTATGATCCAAATATATTCCCAAGTCCAGATATGGTACGACCACCAGTGGTCATACGACCAACAGTGTGGTCGTATGACCGGCTGATAAATCTAAGTGTAAAATGAAAAGCCAGCAGTGCTCATACGGCTAATAGTGCTCATACGGCCAGAGGGCTTTTACGCCCAACAGGGCTCAAACGCCTAGGACACTTAGAATTTTTCAGAAATTCCCTGAAATACTGAAGTTCGAGGTTTTGACCAGGGTTGACTAGGGTTAACAAATGATGATGTTTCATGCCTGTAATGATGATTATGGTTAACCCTTATTGTTACTGATATTATTATCAGTGTATTATTGTTGACAATATTATTAAATATTGTTAAGTATGGTATGATGCTACGTATGATGATGAATGTATGATGATGAATGTATGATGATGAATGTATGATGATGAATGTATGATGATGAATTTATGATGATGAATGTATGATGAGTATGTATGATGTGTGTGTATGTTCCTTGTAATTGTGTATGCTTATCTTTCTGAAACTTTACGAATAACGAGAATGAACTAATGAAGTATTATGTATCGTAAAGTGAAAGATAATGAAAGAGGAACATGATGACGAATGCATGTATTAACGAATGAAAGAAAGAAGAATGATGATGAATACATGCATTAATGAACGAACGAATTATGTCTTGCAAGCATTGAATAACGCGATTGGTCCTTCTATGTGATTGACCATGGTCATGGTACCTCTACCGCTTACCTCTAGTACCGTGGCATACGATTTCCGTCATATGTTGACTACGGCCCGGTAGCTAACAACGATCGGGGTGTAGCATATGGTATTGGTACAATTCACCTTTCAATGCGTGCAAGTAAGTATGAACGGGATTCTTGTCATTCGACCACAGTAATCATAGCCAAGTGCAATGAAGTGGGTAAAGCCTGACAGAATCCATACGAGAAGTTAAAGATAACGATGAATAACGAATAATGAAGATAATAACGAATATTATCTCTGTGTACGTATGATGTATGAACGCATGCACGAAAGGATACTTTTAAATAAGTAAAAGTATGTTTTATTACAAAACTAGAACTCACTCAGCAACGCTGACTTTTATGTATTTTCCAGTTGGCAGGTAGTGTTGCTGAGGATGGCACAAGGCGGCTACTCAGCTCTTTTGGGATGACATTCTTTTGTTAATGTTTTTGTATTGTAATGCAAACAAACGATATTTTGTAACGGGTGTTGTATTACTTTGCAAAAGCCTTTATAGTAAATTTAAAGTTTCCGCTGCATGGTTTTTATTTAATTGTATTAAATGTATGTTTTATGGGTGATGACGACCAACTGTGAGGTGCCCGGGAGCGGGGCCTTACATTTAATTGTGGAGCAATATGTTGTTCTTGATAGTTTGATTGATGTGTTGTGTTTGATGAATGTTTCTAGAGTTCAATTGATGTTATGGGTAAGTTTGTAATGTGAAAACTATGATCTGTGAACTGATTGGTTATGCTCAATAGTGTTTGTATACAATATTGTGTGTCAGTTTCACTTGTTTTCTGTTTTGGTTGAAGTAATCAGATTTGAATTAGGTGAATACTGAATACCTGATAATGTATATTATTATTCATGGGTGTGTCTTTGTTAGCCATAAAGATTGTTCTTGTATGATAATTTTGTAGGTTTTCGATTAGCATGTTATTTGGGTTCAATTGAGCAAGATTGGTGCATATATTGATGTTGTGATTGTGTTATTACAGAGTCCCAAAGAGGTTGAGTTCTTCACTGAATATGGTGAATCAAATCGATACAAAATCTTGGAGATCATAGGGAAGGGAAGTTATGGAGTTGTTTGTTCAGCTGTTGACACACACACCGGGGAAAAGGTTGCGATCAAGAAAGTAACAGACATTTTTGAACACGCGTCTGATGCTATTCGTATCTTGCAGGAAATCAAGTAGTTAAGGCTTCTAAGGCATCCGGATATTGTTGAAATTAAACGGATCATGTTGCCACCGTCTAGACGCGCCTTTAAAGATATTTATGTAGTATTTGAACTCATGGAGTCTGATCTGCATCAAGTCATAAAGGCCAACGACGACTTGACACATGAACACCACCGTTTTTTCCTCTATCAAATGCTACGAGCTATGTAATTGTTATATGTTTCTTTTGCCTTTGGTTGTCATCTCCCACTATATTTATCATTTGTGTCTTTATCGTGTTGTTGCATTGGACGGGTTTCTTACTAGATAATTAGTTTTATTATTACGTAATGAAATAGATTGTCGTTGCCGCCGCATTGCGTGGATCCCCAACTAGTTTAACAAAGTACATGAGTTACACCGGTCTTGCCATGCATCACATGACCATTGGCCATGTAAAATATATTTTTTATGTATCCGCATTTATTGTATTTATATATGTGCATCTTTCTAAAATTTACATAAAGGTGTGTTTGGCGTAGGTTAAAGTCATATCTTATGTGTACTTAAAGTTTCTGGTTACCCCGTACAAGTTTACCTTAAAAAACAATTGATTACATTCGTATTTTTTGTACTTGTCGGTATAAACTCGAGTCTGTCTACATTTGGACGTAATCGGAAAACAAATAAGGTCAAATATTAATCGCTTATGTGTCTGTTTTCATATAAGCTTCACTTTTAATCATTACACTTTCCCTGTAAAGTTTTAAAAATTTTAAGTTTACTTCTGTACAATTACTTGAAAAAATAATTTCTTATATTCATATTTTTGTATACCTGTCAATATAAATTCAACTAAGCTTACGTTTGGACGTAATCGGAAACGACTTGGGTATTGACGTAAATATAGTTCGGAAACAATTCTGGTCGATTACACTGTATAACTTATTACGCTGCATATATTGTCATCGCAATACACAGCTGGTAAAAATCTAGTATGTATTATATGTCAACTGTAATTAGTAGATCAATTAAAAAGAGATTTTATTTTAACCAACATCAATTTTTTTATTGTTTCATGAGATATTAATGCATGTACATTTTGTACCGAAGTTTGGGTGTTCATCTTGTTTTATCTAGCTATTTGTTAGACTTTGATGAGTTATTAAAATCTTTTTTCGTTTAAAAAATATTTCAAAATAAAAATCGAGAGATACCTCTTTTTTTCTTGCGTTTGTCACATCTAAAATTTAATGATGTATTGTGTGATACGATACTAGCTACTATGTTTTAAGTAGAATCTTATAAAACCATCACCAACATACTTTTTATTGTTGGCCTCATGGGCGCTCACGTTGTCATGGACGCGACTTCTGTTTTAGACCAAAAGTCTACGGCCAAGGACAATCAGTTTTATTGAAAAAAAGAAAAAGAAAAAGAGAGACGATGGAAGTTCATGAGAGAATACCAACTCATACATAACTCAATACCCTTGTAACAAATGTGTTGATTCAACAATCTTATACATAATACTAAATAAAATGAACATTTGACAAATAAATAAGACCAATTCATAAAACATCTTAAGAAACAACCAGATAAAGAGCAAACACGGTCTTATAAAGCCCCCACACGTGCGGGGTCTAAAAATATCCCTTAAGATACAACCAGATAACAAACAATAACAAGACAAAAGAAACAACCTGACATCAAACATATCAACTCAAAAAGAAGCAACATACGTCAAAAGTACCAATATATAAATATAACTTAACGTACTCCGATTCAAATATGAACTTATTCCCTCAAAACCACACACACATAACTGATCACAACAAACAAACATATATAACACACCATAATCCAATCATCCATCGATAGAACAGTAACAAATGCCAAAGGAGTGAAGTTGCCCCGTTGAATACGATCAAGGGGCGGCCCGAAACAACCAAACGCTAGCGCGAAACCATCGCGTTGTCGAGCCGTTTCCGAGACCCCATCATATATTAACGAGCTTGATAGAGGCTGCAGCCACTAGGAACGTCATCTTCTGCCATGAGTCCACGGCGGAGGACGGTGATCGGTGACCGGTAGTAAGAGAGAGAGAGAGAGAGGGTTTGGTTGTGGTGGTGGTGGTGGTGATATAGAGTTGTGGTGGATGGTGGTCATGTGGTGGACGGTGGGTTAATTAGGTCTTGTTGAAAAAAGACAGCATCTTCCATTGGATATCCGGTGAGTAGTTTCACTTTTTTATTTGTCTTTTTGTTTTTTTTATTTCTCTATTTCCTTTTATAATTTTTAATCATTCGCAACATTTTTTAGAAGATGAGAACCGACACATCTATCTACTTTTTTTTTTTTATAATTTTGCATCACAACTAATTTAAATTAATTTGTTATAGATATGATTTAAACTCTTAACTTTAAGGAAGTTCTTCTAAGAGTAAATTGCAATTTTCGTCCCTGTGGTTTGGTGAAAATTATCACTTTAATCTAATAGTTTGTTTTTTTCGCATCTGGGTCCCTATGGTTTACAAATCTTGTCATATTCATCCAGTCCGTTAACTCCATCCAAAATTTCCGTTAAATGAGGGGTATATTGGTCATTTTACATATATGTTTTTATTTTTCTTTTTTTAAACTTGATTTAATATATACTCTTTAAATACATTGCTATTTTAGTCCCTGTGGTTTGAGCGTATTTGCCAATTTAGTCCAAAAATAACCACCACACCACTACCCGTCACAAGAACCACCGAACCACCACCACCGCCCCATCACAAAGCCACCAACACCACACCAGAGGGCCCACCACCACCACGCACATTGGATCGTCGCTACCATGTAAACCCTAAAAATCGACAATCAATATTGGACTTGTAACATACTACTTCGAAAATGCATATCAAACCCTACTAATACCTCTACAATACTCGTTTTCAAGGGTTCCATATACGTTTTCGAAGATGTTTGTTATAAGTTCGAGATTAACGGTTTGTTTCTAGGGTCTACATGGTGGTGGTGATCTAGTGTGTGAAGGCGGAGATCTAATGTGTGGTGGTGGAGATCTCATGTGTGGTGGTGGTGCCCGTCTGGTATGGTGTTGGTGGTTTTATGATAGGGTGGTGGTGATGATTTGGTGGTTCCGATGGAGTGGTGGTGGTTTTGCGGCGTGGTGGTGGTGTGGTGTGTAAATACGAGGTCCAACTCTAGATGGTTCCGGTCTTGTTGAACATCGATTTACCGATGCTCTCCGAAGCTTCACACCTACGCACAATGAAAACAACACCAGTTAAGGCGTTCCAAGGGGAAATATCCCTGGAACGACCCTCCGACGTGAGAGTAAGTATTGGTGGAATAGAAATATGTGATAGGGATAATTAAGGAGGAGCTTTTGTGTGTATTCTTTTGTGAGGATCTCGATCCTCCTTACCTAGTATTTATAGTGTTTGCCTGCTGCAATCGTGTGCTGATTTACAGGGATTATTTCCCGACAAATCCATTACCTTTTATATTCTCCGACCGTTACTGAATTATCAGTTATGATTGGGGTGATTCCGATGTAATTAAATGTGGGGCACATGTCCTGCTGGCTTACCCGTTCCGCCTACATGGGCCGAGCTTTCGGGTTTGGGTACCCGGTCTTGTGTGGGTTATTTGTACCCTACATCTACATGGTGGTTCCATCACGGGTGATGGTGATATGGTGTTTTATGCCAAGGTGGTGGGATTTTTGGACTGAATTGGCAAACATGTCCAAACCACAGGGACTAAAATAGCAATTTATTTAAAGGGGATATATTAAATGGAGTTTAAAAAAATAGAAAAATAAAACATATATGTAAAATGACCAATATACCCTTCATTTAACGGAGAATGTTGGATGGAGTTAACGAACTGGATGAATATGACAAGATTTGTAAACCACAGGGACCCAGATGCGAAAAAATAAACTATTGGATGAAAGTGGCAATTTTCACCAAACCACAGGGACGAAAATGACAATTTACTCTTCTTCTAATTTTAAATGTATTTATCATTAGACCCAACTTCATCTCTACCCTTTTGTTACCTGACAACAAACTTTAAAATAGTTTATATTTTTGGAGTAAATAATATATATATTGTTATTTTAAATATATCTAAAATCACGGGTCTTATGCTTGTATTTTGAAGATTACATATAACGTTGTTTATTACAAAAGTTGATGCACGGTTTGTTGTTTTGAGCATCCAAGTTTCGCGTTGAGTCTTGACACGTGCCCCACATGTGAGGGCATAAAAGTCTTTTAACCCTCTCATTTAATTATATAATGTAAGAATTTTTTAAATCAAAGACAAACAATGTAAAAGACACATATTATAATTATTAAAGTTTTTAAAAAGAATTTATACTTTTGGTATTTCTACATAATAAAGATTTATCCAAGAATTTATATATATATATATATATATATATATATATATATAATTTACTCTACATAAAATAATATTGCTGAAGATTTTTTTTTAGAACAAACTCAACTAATGTAGTAAGAAAACTAAGGGGCTGTTTGGTAGGATCTGAATCATTAAGTACTGAATGGTTAAGAGGTCTGAATGGTTAAGAGGCTCTGAACCAGTAAGTGCTCAACCAAAATGTGCTGTTTGGTTGAATCTCTGAATGACTGTACAAAATGACAATTTTACCCCTCTGAATTATTTTGGGCTGAATAAAATGTATCTGTTTGGTTAGATGTCTGAATGACTGTACGTGAATGATCAGTAGGTTAACAAAATACAACATATTAAAATTCAAAATCAAAATATTTCAAGTACAACATACTAATATCCAATTACAAAATAATTCAAATATTAATCAATTGAAAATAATTGACTAGCTATCTCATCACGTAAATATTTCATATAATTAATACCTTGTGAACCTCATTCTATATCATGAACAAATTGATCATCATTGTTACCACTTTGTCAAAAATACTACAATTATATTCTCCTGAATATTCCCGTTTGTTAAAATGTATCTGTTTGAGGTGTACTAAATCACTTCAAAAGCACTTGTTTCTCATTCAATGTTTTACCAAACACACCACGATATTACCATCACTCCTCCTATCTTCTTTTTCATTATTATCATCATCTTATTATTCTTCCTTTCATCTCCTGCAATTCACCGGTAATTTCTCTCTTTCATCTTCAACCCATTTGATTCTCACATCGTTTTCTCCGTTAAATTGAACGCTTTTACGTTTAGGTAGTCATGGAATGCGTTCTGAATATTCTCGTTTGGTTTGATTTGATTTACGTGGGGATGGCGATCGAAGGTCGAAGGAGAAAGTTGAAGGTCGGAGGCTGTGTGCGGGGATGGTGAATCGAAGGTGATCGAAGGTCGTCGGGGGATCGAAGGTGATCGAAGGCGACGCCGGACGCGGCGGCCGCAGCCGCCGCAGCTTCTTGCTTACGGTCGATGATCGGGGCTGCTTTCTTGCTGGTTTCCTGCGGCTTTCTTACGGTCGATGATCGGGGCCGCAGCTTCTTGCTTACGGTCGATGATCGAAGGTGAATCGGAGATCGGGGCCGTCGATGATCGAAGGTGAATCGGAGATCGGGGCTGCTTTCTTGCTGGTTTCCTGCGGAGACGGGGATGGCGGATGACGGCGATGCTGCAGGCCTACGGTCGGGAGGTCGTCGGGGGAGGGGCTAGTTAAGGTCTGGCCGGCCGACGGTGAAAGACGTCGCCGGTGCTGGGATACATATATATATACACACACATATATATAAGGTTTGTGAGGGTATTTGTGTCTCAAGTTTCATTCAGCGTCTTCCCAAATCTGAACCATTCAGTACTGAATGGTTCAGTTCAGAGCTTCTTTTTTTCTAAAACAAACACTCAAGGCTCTTAATGATTCAGAGGTAGCCTTTTAATGGAACCATTAAGAGGCTACCAAACAGCCCCTAACACTAAAGCTTACTTAATTAGCTTAAATAAAGATTGACTTTAGAGTAACGATAAGTTTGGTGTCATTTAATTTGAAGGGCAGGCTTTTGAGTTTTTTAACAGCGGAACCATTTTATTAAAAGAAGCTTAACAAGTAGTAAGAAATTACAAGTCAATACTCATAATGCATAGTAATTACAAATTAAATTTACAGTCTTTTTAAATCCACCTTGATTAGATTAGATTTATTTGAGATCCTCAAATAACTAGCCGCTTTGATTTCTTTAAGAACTCTTCCAATGAAGGTTTCATCTTATCGAAGATGACACTATTGCGCGCCTTCCAAAGGCACCAACATGCAGTGACGATAATCGCCTATATGATCTTCTTAATGTCGCCCCCATGTGACAATGTGAATGAATTTTCATCAGGTCTATCACCGAGAAGGTATAAATAGGTGTAATGTTGCACCAATCAAATATTATTTGTCAAGTAATCGTCGAGAAGTAAAAAGAGGTAAATATATGATCCACCGACTCCTTCTTTTGATTGCATAATGGACGTAAGGATGAGTTATGGGAACATAAACTTGCAAAAATATAATATACTACAAACATCTAACTTGCCCCTTTAGTTTGAACTACGAAATTTTTTTGCACATTAAATTATTTTATTTAGAGAAGTGAAAACTATACGGAACTTATTTATTACAAAAATAAAAACTTCTTGTAAATTACATTATTAAGTGAGATACTTAAGATCATTCTAATTCAAATATTTATTTTTGCATACATAAAAATAACAATTCTATTTTTTATAAATGCAACTAATCTAATTTTGTAATGTATTATATTAACATTATATTAGAAGACGTGAGTCGTCAATATAAACAGGCCTTCTCCACTAACATTAGGGTTGTTGAAATATATAGATAGTTTAATTTAATAACAAACATATTACTTATTAGTTCTGACAAGATTTTATTTTTTTGAGGAATTTTAGGCGCATCGTAAAAAATTTGAAAAAAACCGATTCAAACCGTGACATGGAGGCCAAACCGTGACATATTGAAGGCTAAAGGTCACGGTTTGGCCAAACCGTGACATATTGGGCTTCAGAAAAAGTTTTGTACCTCGAGATTGGGTTAATTATTGGGAGTGAGTTTCTTGTGGTGTATATGTCACGGTTTGGCCAAACCGTGACATATTGGGTATAATTTTTAATTTTTTTAATTTTTTTATAATAAAAATGTAAGATATTTTGTTCAATTTGTAACTTATAATATTTTTATAGGATTTAAAATTTCTTTTGACAGGATCTCAGCCTCTCTCGTTGATCAATTAGATTATGTTTGCAGCGGATTTAGCTCATTAATTAGCAATTAAAGCAAGAACATAAAAGATATTTCAAATTAAAGCATGAACATAGAGAGAAGAGATTCTGCAAAACAATAAATGTTCTATTGGTTCGCACGTTTCGGCCCTTAAAACAGTATGGTTACCCATCCTTTTATAGGCGGCAAAAGGATGGGCATGATGTTCTTTTTCTGACATCACTGAATATTCAAATAACAACTGACAAAACATAAAACTACTGAAGATGTCAACAACTGACGTCTTCTTACAAAAGTTCCTAAGTGCTGACAAAAGTAAACTACTGAAATCCTACAACGACTGAAGAACAAACTCTTCAGTCGTTTATAACTACTGATACTATAACAACTGAAGAACATGCTCTTCAGTTGTTGTACAACTACTGAAACAGAAATAAACTACTGAAAAGGAAAAACCACCACAACAACTGAAGAAAACTTCTTCAGTTGTTGTGACAAACTCTGAGTCTTCAGTACTTGATCTTCAGACTTTGCTTCAGATGATATAACAACTGACGACTTCAGTAGATATCATCAGTTGTTGTCTTCAGTCTTTGTCTTCAGACTTTGTGCTTCAGTAGAAGGTCTTCAGTTCTTTAGTTCAGCTGTTGATTCTTCAGTACTTGTCTTCAGTACTTGAAGTCTTCAGTACTTGTAAGATCAGTACTTCAGACTTCAGTATTTGGTCTTCAGTACTTTGGAGTCTTCTTCAGCTGATGTTCAGTTCTTTGATCTTCATACTTTGTCCTTCAGACTTTGTCATAACAGCAGAAGGCTGGAGCTAAGATGCTCTCGAGTTTGACATTCAAGCAAGAGAACACAATAGCTGATGATAGTCTTCAGATGTTCTCGAGTCTGACATTCAAGCAAGAGAACATTGTGACTGATGGAAGTCTTCAGCAGTTGTAGCAGTGGCATGTGGGACTTAGAGGTTTTCCTGATCTTGGCTCATTGGTTCTTTTGGTCCAACAAACTCCCCCTGAACCAATGCAGCCAAAACCTCTAATTATTGGATGTCCCACTTATTGATGGCATAAGGATTGGTCTATTTCCTTCTAGATCAGATTAGAAGTTGACCCAGATAAGCACTGGCCAGAGATGTAGTCTCAAATGTTTGTTTGGCTAAGTATGGATGGGAGCTCTGTCTTGGGGAATTGGACACAAAGCTGTTACCCCATCCATGAGATCTACACCCCACGTACAAGTCGGTAGGATTCTCTACAGTAAGCCTGAAGAAACATCAATTGTTCTTCTTTGGACAGGTCTTCAGGCTCACCTTCAAACAATCCCTCCCGACCGTACATCTCTGAGATGAACTTGACCTGTCTACCATTTTTGAGCTCAAGTGTTGTGATTTGCCTATATGCAAACTCATCAGGGTGTTTACCCTCTAACAACAAAGTGAGCTCATCTCTATGAAAATTCTCAAGCTTCTTATAGACCAGGCCCTTCCTAACCACCCTATTATCTAGCATTGAAAAGGGTGTTTGGCCGGCTCTATAAGCTTTCTCGAATTCATCTACTATTTCCCAGGGTGTTATTACAATAGCCACAGAGATCTCTTCATCTACGATTCTCTTTAGTTGGCTTTTGTATCTCACAGGCATGTCCTTCTTGACTATCCTGTGAGCCACCCTTGGGTCAGGCCAAGTTCTCACCCTCTCCCTTTCATATTGAAAGGTTTGTTTGAGGGTGAATAACCTCAGACATTCTCTCTGCATATTTATGATGGAGGTGGTAGCAGCATAGCATTTGTCAATGCTTTTCAGCATTTCCTCATCATGTCTTTTCTGCTGCTCCTCCTCCTCTAACTTAACCTTCACAGTGTCCTGCTGTGAGGTGGGATTGATGGTTTGTGGTTTGGCTTTGGGTAGAGGTATGACTGCTGAGAGTGGCAGACTATCCTCCTCATCATCCTCTTCTTCATCTTGCAGCCTCAGCACCCTTCTCTTCTTCTTCAAGGGTGGATCATTGGCTGCGGGTTTTGGTGGTAAAGGAGTTGGTTTTGTGGGTTGTGGTTGGGTTGTTGGTGTGGGAGTGTTGGCAGGCACTGCTAGCAGCCTAGAGATAAGGGCTGGTTTAGTCAGCTTGACTAGCAGTGTCCTGTTCCCACCACCTGCTTCAGATAGGGCCTCTGCGACCAGTCCCTTTGTAAAATCACCAGCCGAACAAATCTTGGTGGTTATTGCCAAGAGTTTGTCCCTGGTCCATGCCTTAACATCAAGGACTGGTCTGCCCAGATACTTCGAAGTGAACCTACTCATAGCCTCAAGTTTTTGTCTTTCCTGTTGGCTATGAGTAGTCCATCGGTAGTCAATTTCTCTCCTCTCCATATTTCTGATCTCTTGATCTAGCAAAGCAGTGTCCTTGTCAAAGCCTTGCCTGAACAGCTGTTCAATGACTTTGTTCATTGAACGGTTGTGCTCAGCATCAGCCTCCTTGACAAGGGCTGCTAGATCAGGATCAGCCACCTTCTTTCCCTCTCCCTTATTCTTATCAGTGAAACTGAAATCCTTTTGGATTTCAGCCACTCCTATCTGCTCTACCTCCCTCACTTTCCTCTTCCCCTTCTCCCTCACCCTACTGGTCTCCTCAGCCAACTCCCTCTCTACCACCACATCTTTCTCTGCCTCTTTCTCCTCCTCACCCCTCTTCCTCTTGTCTTGCACTGATGTCTCCCCCTTTTTGGGTGCATTGGTTGGGGTTTGACTATTAGCAAGAGCCTTAGCTATGGCAACCTCCACCATGGGTTGTATGTATGTGGGAAGCCTCTCATCAAGGGTTTGGTTAACTATATCTTTAAGCATGGGTGTGATGAGAGGTAGGGATTTTTGGAGGATAGCATCCAGCTGCTCAGGGGGTTCTGTCCCTGAGAGCTGGTGCCAGAAGCAGGGGCTGGTGGCTGAGTTTGTGGAAGTGGCTCAGTGTATGTGAGACCTTCAGGTGAAGGTGCCATCTGTGGGGTATTGGTGGCAGATGGACTTCTATCCTGAGTCATCTGAGCAAGCAGCTCTTTGAGTCTGCTTATCTCATCCTCAAGGATAGTGTTTTGAGCAACTACATCAAAGAAGAAGCTCAGGTCATCATCAGCATAAGCTGAATCACCTGACCTCCTGACATTGTCAGGATGAACATGTCCTGAGTGTGGCTCAGTAATGACATGTGCCCCTTGTTCTTGGTACTGGGGACTTCTGGCCTCCGGATTGGAACCATCATCGGCCATTGCCTCTGGTGAGGTCTTAGAGATGTTACCAGCTTCACCCTGCTCAGATGTTGATGCAGGGGAAGTGGCAGCCTCACCAGATTGTTCTCTCTCCCTAGCCACACTGGGAGAGTGAACTGATTCTCTGTGCTGTGGGCTCTGATCAGCACTTGTGCCCACCCCCTCTTCGGTTGGAGTCTCCCCAGTTGTAATAGGTTTCTGGGGAGAGGGTGGAGTGCTCAGATCAGTCAGCACTCTGGCTATTACCAGTGTTAGGCTTAGTGGGGCAGTCTCCTCAGTATGTGGGCTAGAAGCAGTATGCACATGGGGAGGACTGTGCTCTTCAATGGCAGCCTCCTCAAGTGAGGAAGACCCCAGTAATGTGGTTGCCCCAAAATTGGTTACATCAGGCTCCTGTTGAGAGGAAGCCTGTGCGGTTGTGGTGGGTGGAGTCGTGGTACCTGCTGGGAGAATCGAGCCAGCAGGCACATCCTGCCTTTGTGTGGCAGGGGCATCCTCAGGGGACTCATCTCCCTGAGTAGCCTTTGTGGGCTTCTTTTTGGCTTTTGGCTTGGTGGGGACTCTGGATTTGGAGGTGGAGGCTGTGGGTTCCAGCTGCGTGGGTTTTCGCAGCCGGCCAGCCTGTTTCAGTGTTTGGTCGGAGTTGTGCCTGGAGTATACCTCGGCTTGAACAGCCATGGCAGGGACCCCAGTGCCAACTAGTCCCTCAGCCTGAAGCTGGTATTGGATCATGGCCATTATGAACCGTGGATATAAGTTCCAACGGTTAGAAAAAGGTTTTGTGGCCATGTCCTTGAGTTCCAAAAATAAAATTTCAGAAAAATTTAAAGGTTGTTTCTCAAGGATAGAATACAATACCTGTTGCCACCTTGTGGACATCTGGTCCCACGAAGAGGTCTTGGGAGCCAGACATACATTCACCATGTGAAAGTTCAGTCGTTGAGGGTCAGGAAGGTGTTTCTTCAGCAAGGTGGAGGCGGAGAGGTTACCCTGATAGTCATGAGATGTGAAGCAGAGATCAAGGGTACCTTTGGGGTAGGAGGTTGGGTGAGTGGCATCATCCAGCTCTAGGGTTTGGCGCAGAGTAGCTGGAGTGATAACCACCGGTTTGCCGTTGACGGAGGACCGGAGAGAGACCTCGGCATTCTGCTCTCCGGTTTGGACGGTTACATTGGTCCAAAACTCCGTCAAGGAGTCGGTGTATAAGGTGGGGTTCAAAAGAAAAGCCGTTTTGTAAGGTGAGTCGTGCATGAGATCGACGGCTTGATGAAATTTTGGCCATAATGGCGACTTGGTGAGATGGGCGACACAGTTGTGTCGAGGTTTCAGTTGCATGTTCGCCATTAATGGTGTATGGGAATTTCAGAGGTTTGTAAGGATTAGGTCAAGTGAGAAGTAAATGCTCTGAACATGGGGTATTTATAGGGTAGGGCAAAGGTTGAAATAAAACTACTGAAGGTTTTGGTGTTAGTCATCAGTTGTTGTAACAACTGATGACGTGGTTTTAACCTTCAGTGGTTGTAACATCTGAGGACTTGGTATTAGTCTTCAGTAGTTGAAACTACTGAGACTTTGGTTTTGTCCTTCAGATGTTGTGAACGACTGAAGAGTTACTGTCAGTCTTCAGTAGTTATGAACTACTGATGACCTAGATTCTTCTTCAGACGTTGGAACAACTGAAGACTTGGTGTTAGCCTTCAGTAGTTGTAAACTACTGAGATCAGTAGTTGTGAACTACTGAAGACATGGTATTGCTTCAGTTGTTGTAAACAACTGAGGACTTGGTTTTAGCCTTCAGTAGTTGTGAACTACTGTTGTCAGTAGTTATGAACTACTGAAGACATGGTTTTGTCCTTCAGTTGTTTGTGTATGAAACATCAGCTGTTGTTATCAGCTGATGAGAAATTACTCATCAGCTGTTTCCGTCAATTCAGTTGTTTCATACTAGCCTCCACACTTACTCATCAGCTCTTTGGCTGATTTTCAGATGTTTCATTGACCCTTCAGCTTTTGTGAATATTCATGCCTTCAGCTCTTGTGATCAGATGTTCACAAGTGCTGATGAAATATTCTTCAGAGCTGGTGAACAAATTTTGTCTTCAGTATTTGTGTAAGATTACACATCAGTACTTATGACCAAAATTTGTTCTTCAGTACTTATTTAATTGAAAATCATACATCAGTAGTTGTAATCCACTTCACTACATCAGTTGTTTTTCAATAAATAATGTACATCAGTACTTTGAGTCAGTTTAGTCTTCAGTAGTTGTGAAAGAGCTGAAGACTAAATTACTCATCAGTACTTATATTTGACCTTTGCTCTTCAGTAGTTGTGAACTAAGAGTACCAGCATAGGTCAAATCATTCAAGCTGCAGCATACCAAGCCTTAGTACCAAATTTTGGAATGTGGCACTATCTAAAGGCTTAGTAAAAATGTCTGCAAGCTCATCAGCACTAGGCACAAACTTAGGATCAATCAGACCTTTCTCATAGCAATCCCTGATAAAATGATGTCTGATCTCAATATGCTTGGTCCTAGAGTGCTGGACTGGATTCTTAACAATACAAAGAGCTGAAGCACTATCCATTAATAATGGAGTCTTAGTCTCAGTAATGCCATAATCCAGAAGTTGGTTCTGAAGCCAGAGTATTTGAGAGGTACAACTTGCAGCAGCAATATACTCAGCTTCAGCAGTGGATGTAGCAATGGATGTTTGTTTCTTACTCTGCCAAGAAACTAAACAATTGCCTAGGAATTGGCAACCACCAGAAGTGGATTTTCTGGTGACTTTGCATCCTGCATAGTCACTATCAGAGAAAGCAACTAATTTGCATGAATGCCCAGCTGAATACCAAAGTCCTAGTGATTGGGTACCTTGCAGATATCTAAAGATCCTTTTGACTGCAATCAAGTGGGATTCTTTAGGTGCAGCCTGAAATCTAGCACAAGCACATGTTGAAAACATGATGTCTGGTCTAGAGGCTGTAAGGTACATCAAGGACCCAATCATACATCTGTAAAGGGTTTCATCAACCGCTTTACCTTTCTGATCAACATCTAGTTGTGTGATGCTGCTCATAGGAGTAGAACAGGGCTTACAGGATTGTAAATCAAACTTATTCAGCAACTCTTTGGTATACTTGGACTGATGAATGAAGATTCCATCATCCAGTTGTTTGATTTGCAAGCCCAGAAAGTACCGTAATTCTCCCATAGCACTCATTTCAAATCTCAGCTTCATAAGCTTTGTAAATTCATCACACAACTTTGGATCAGAGGATGCAAAGATGATATCATCAACATAAATCTGAACAAGGAGCTTATGTTGTCCCACAGTCTTGATGAATAAGGTTTTATCAATGGTGCCTCTAGTGAACTTATTCTCTAGAAGAAAGGTTGAGAGTGTCTCATACCAGGCTCTAGGTGCTTGCTTCAGCCCATAAAGAGCCTTATCAAGCTTGTACACCCAATCAGGATGTTTATTGTCCTCAAAGCCTGGTGGTTGACACACATAAACTTCTTCTTTGATTTTTCCATATAGGAAGGCACTTTTGACATCCATTTGATAAACCTTAAGACTGTGAAATGCAGCATAAGCTAAGAACAGTCTGATTGCTTCCAGTCTTGCCACAGGTGCAAAGGTCTCATCATAATCGATGCCTTCCTCCTGTGCAAAACCTTGAACAACCAGTCTGGCCTTGTTCTTGACAATTTGGCCCTTCTCATCTGTTTTGTTTCTGAATACCCACTTGGTGCCTATAGCACACTTACCTTTGGGTAATGGAACAAGCTCCCACACTTGCTGTTTCTTGAATTGAAGTAGCTCAAGCTGCATAGCTTCCACCCATCCATTGTCTCTTAAAGCAATATGATAGTTCTTTGGTTCTTGCTGACTGATGAAGAGAGCATAGAAGCAAAAGTTGGACAATTGATTCCTGGTTGAAACTCCAGCATGAATATCACCAATGATTTGTGAAGTGGGGTGATTCTTGAGCTCTTGATAAACTATAATATCTGTGCAAGTGTTTGTAGACCCATCAGCAGCAACAGATGGTGATGGAGATTCCTGAAACCATGTAGAGGATGGCAGCTCAAATGAAGTAGAGCAAGCAGAAATCTCATCAGCATTTGTAGTGGATGGAGCTGCTGAGGCTACAGGAGCATCAGGTTCAGTGGAATTAGGCAGGTTGTCACTGAACCTGAAGAGGTGATTACTGACTTCATCATCTTCAGTACCACCAGGTGGAGATCTGTTGACAGGCTCAACAGATGGAGGTTGATAAGGAACATATTGCAGTATGTCCAGATCAAACAGCTCCACAGGGTTTTGTGGAATCTTGTCCTTTGGAGATTCATTGAACTTAACATGCAAAGTTTCTTCAACCCCTTTGGTTCTACAGTTGAAGACTCTGTATGCTTTGCAAGTTGATGAATAACCAACAAAGTACCCTGCATCCACCTTACTAGCAAACTTATGGAGTGGGTTGCTAGTGTTGAGAATAAAACAAGGACACCCAAAGGCTCTAAAGAATGAAATAAGAGGAGCCAAATGATGAAGAACTTCATAAGGAGTCTTCATCAACCTCTTATTCACTAAAGCTCTATTTTGTACATAGCAAGCTGTGTTGACAGCTTCAGCCCAAAAGGTCAGTGGCAATCCAGAGTCAGCCAACATTGACCTTGCTGCTTCAATGAGGGTCCTATTCTTTCTCTCCACCACTCCATTCTGCTCAGGAGTTCTAGGAATGCTAAACTGCCTTCTAATTCCCTTGGACAGGTAGAAGTCATCAAGTGTGTGGTTTCTAAACTCTGTTCCATTATCACTCCTCACACACTTGACCTGTAGGGAATACTGCTTTTCTACTTGTAACACAAAGTTCATTATTGTCTTTGCTGCTTCATCCTTGGAGTGCAAGAAGAAAGTCCATACAAACCTGGAGTAATCATCCACAATTACCAGGCAGTATTTCTTCTTTGCCATGCTCATCACTCTCACAGGACCAAAGAGATCCATGTGTAGAAGTTGTAAGCAGGCAGTGGACTTTGGTTCTTCTATTGAAGGGAATGAAACTTTGTGCGCTTTTCCTTTCAAGCAAGCAGTGCAGTCATCTTCACACTTGAACTCCTTCAGAGGCAATCCTCTTACTAAACCATGGCTTATAAGCTGATTCATGTTCTTGAAATTAACATGACCCAGCCTTCTATGCCATAGTGTAGACTCTTGAGGAGATGCCTTGGAGAATAGGCAAGGATGGCCTTTTAAATCCATCTTTTTGGAAAGATCTAAGGCATACACTCTTCCTGTCCTGTTGGCCTTCAGGAGAGTGTGTTCATCCAATGCCTTGTCAATCAAACTCAGAACTTTGGATGACAGAATCCGACAGTTCTGGCTTGTGAAAAGGGCAACATGGCCTTTGTCACACATTTGACTGACACTCAAGAGGTTGTACTTGAGATTCTCCACATGGTTAACATCATCAAACCTTATTTCCCCATTGGAAACAAAGCCTTTTCCGATGATGTAACCCTTTGCATCATTGCCAAAAGAAACAAATCCCTTCTTTCCTTGAGAGTAGTCATTAAGAAGGGAACTGCTTCCTGTCATGTGCATGGATCCTCCACTGTCTACATACCAGATGCTTTTAAGGCATGTTGAAGAACCCTGCAAACACAACTATGTGTTAGTTTGTCTTGGAGACCCAAACCTGCTTGGTTTTGGGTCTGTTCTCATCTACAAGTGCAGCACTAACAGTTGTGTTGTGTGTGATAGCTTGAGGTGAAGAAGATGGTACAGAAGAGGAACCCTTTGGCTTGGACTTCTTTTTCTGTGATTTCAACATAGGAGCATCTAAGTGGTTGACTCTTCCCACTAGCTGCTGAACCATCATCACCAATTGTGTCTGATTCTGTGATAGAGCTTTCAGCTCTTCAGACACATTGGAGTTTGCTGATGATGAGTTCCTATGTTGTACCATCTTTTTCTGAGCAACCTCAGCTGTTGCCTGAGTTATCCCTACCTTCTTTTTAGATTTAGCTTTGGGCTTAGGGATTTCAGGTTTGGATGTTGCTAATACAAACTTGGTTTCAAACTCATTTTTCATTTTATTGATGCTCTCAGTGATTTGCTCCTTCTGTTTGAGTTTGGAACCCCTTTTGTACCAGCAATCATCAGTAAGATGATTGAATAAGCCACATATCTCACATGGCCTTTTCTTCATCTTATGCTGATCATCAGCTGAAGAGGATTTAACTGCTGAAGTCTTGTTCTTCAGCTGTTTGTCATCAGTACTAGCAGTTTTCTTCCTAGTGCCTGCTTTCCTGGTATCCTCTTTAGCTGTCTTCAAACCTTTCCTACTGTTAGTTTTCTTCTCTTTAGTGCTAACAGTATTTGAGGTTTGAACTTCAGGTGTTGTCACTTGCTCTCCAGTACCTTCAGTACTTCTAGTGACAACTCCTGAGTTGATCAGCCTTTTGGTCATGTGACAGTCTATCTCTGATGATGTTGATTCAGAGGATAGTAAGTCACATGATGAGAAGGATTGGTTACTGCTCTCCCCATCAGATTCAACTTCTGCTCTTGAAATGAAGTCTGTGGGTGGAGCAGTGTGATTGTAACCAATGCCAAACTTCACATTGGAAGCAGTTTGCTTGCTAAGAAGCATTTCAAAACCCTTGCATGATTGCACCCATCGATCACACTCAACTTGGGTGGTTGCAAGAGTTTCCTTGAGATCTTTGTACTTCTCAAGAAGTACATCTTCCCTAGCTTTAGCATCTTTGATTTGGCAGTTAAGCTTGTAAATCTCATCATTTTTATCTTTTAGAACAACCTCAAAATCAGCTTTTCTTTTGGAAATAGTGTGCTCAAGCTCAAGATTTTTATCTATTAAAGATACATTTGCTTCTCTAATAGAAGCAAATGCTGTTATGCATGACTCTGAACAAAGCTTGGCTTTTGCCTCAGTGGATACCTGAGATGAGGCATTAGATGATGACCCTTCAGCAGAATCAAGGGCCATCAGAGCAAGATTTCCAAAAGGTTGGTCACCACCATGTTGACCAGCACCTTGGAGTAGTGGTTCCTGACCAGATAGCTCTTCTGGTAGACTACTCCAGTCAACAGCAGTTGGGGTGAAAAAGCTTTGTTGTTGAGGTTGTGTGTGATGATGAGATTGGGAAGAATGAGGCTCTGGAAGAGCATGAGGTGGTTGAGCCGAGGGTGCTTGAGTTTGACCAGGCTGAGACATGTAGTAACAGGGGTAAGGATAAGGCAAATGACCCTGTGGCACAAAATAAGCAGGTGGTGCTTGTGTTTGAGATGGATGGGGAGAACTGTAGGAAGGTTGCCCTTTGTGCTGTGAGCTATTGCTGGGAAAAGTCACAAAGGGTGCAGATGAGTTAGATCCAGATGATCTACACTCTCTTGCAAAGTGTCCAAGCCTTTGGCACTTGTGACACCTCAACTTGCTCTTGTCAAAACCAACTTTGGTTTTGCCAGAGAGTCCTGGGAATTTCCTACCAGTTCTTTTGTAGAACTTCTGAGATCGGATATTTATCATTGCCATTTGGTTCAAAATATCCATCTCTTCCAGATCATCATCTGGAATGCCCTTCAAATCCTCCATCAGAAAACACAAGTTGTCACCACCACCTCCTGAACTACTAACACCAACAAAAGCTTGTTCTGAGTTGGTAGAGAAATCGATATGCTCATCATAAGAACTTTCAGATGAAGCATATTCTGACTCATGACTTATCAAGGCAGTATTACCTTGGACAAAGTCATCAGCAAGTTTGCCAGAAGATGACAACTTCCTCTTTTGCTCTACTTCTCTCTCAAAAGTGAGTAGCTTCCCATGAAGTTGGGTGAGAGATAGAGTGTCAAGGTCAGCACTAGAGCGTAGGACAATGGTATATGTGTCCCATCTCTCAGGCAATGACCTGAGGAACCTGTTGTTCATCTGGCTTTTGGAGTACTCTTGTTTAACCATCTTCAGCTCAGAGATTAAACAAGAGAACCGCTCAAACTGCTGGGTCAGAGTCTCACCCTTTCTATATGAGAAAGTCTCATATTGTTGGGCAAGGATTTCCCTATTGTTTGCTAAGACCGAATCAGTTCCTCCAAATTGTTCCTTTAGAGCAACCCATAGGTCATGAGCAGACTCATGATGCAAAAGCCCTGAATATATCTCGTTTGGAATGGCCATGGCTAAAATTCCATGGGCTCTGGCATCAATTTCGAACAGCTTTAGATCTTCGTCCGAATATTGTTCAGGTTTCTTGGCAACCTGTTCATTAGACTCCGGGACGCTCACCATAGGCTTGTATGGCCCATGCACCGCTGACTTCCAACAACCAGCACTGTTGACAGCCAAGTGGTGTAGCATACGTCTTTGCCATATGTTATACTCGTTCCTAACCAGCATCGGAGGCTTGGTTGCGGAACCAGTATTGTGAGGATCATTGGTTGGTGTTGTCATCTCAGGTTTTGGTCAAAAACAAGTTTAAGCACGACAAACGTAACTCAAAACCACCAAAAGATCTCAAGATTTTGGCCGGAAACAGCAGAAACTTACTCTCTATGACTAACTCTTGCAAATTGCTAATTCGATCAAACTGAGAGATCAAAAGAGCAGTTTCAAATGATCAATGTTGAAATCGATCAATGATTAACCCGCTCTGATACCATTTGACAGGATCTCAGCCTCTCTCGTTGATCAATTAGATTATGTTTGCAGCGGATTTAGCTCATTAATTAGCAATTAAAGCAAGAACATAAAAGATATTTCAAATTAAAGCATGAACATAGAGAGAAGAGTTTCTGCAAAACAATAAATGTTCTATTGGTTCGCACGTTTCGGCCCTTAAAACAGTATGGTTACCCATCCTTTTATAGGCGGCAAAAGGATGGGCATGATGTTCTTTTTCTGACATCACTGAATATTCAAATAACAACTGACAAAACATAAAACTACTGAAGATGTCAACAACTGACGTCTTCTTACAAAAGTTCCTAAGTGCTGACAAAAGTAAACTACTGAAATCCTACAACGACTGAAGAACAAACTCTTCAGTCGTTTATAACTACTGATACTATAACAACTGAAGAACATGCTCTTCAGTTGTTGTACAACTACTGAAACAGAAATAAACTACTGAAAAGGAAAAACCACCACAACAACTGAAGAAAACTTCTTCAGTTGTTGTGACAAACTCTGAGTCTTCAGTACTTGGTCTTCAGACTTTGCTTCAGATGATATAACAACTGACGACTTCAGTAGATATCATCAGTTGTTGTCTTCAGTCTTTGTCTTCAGACTTTATGCTTCAGTAGAAGGTCTTCAGTTCTTTAGTTCAGCTGTTGATTCTTCAGTACTTGTCTTCAGTACTTGAAGTCTTCAGTACTTGTAAGATCAGTACTTCAGACTTCAGTATTTGGTCTTCAGTACTTTGGAGTCTTCTTCAGCTGATGTTCAGTTCTTTGATCTTCATACTTTGTCCTTCAGACTTTGTCATAACAGCAGAAGGCTGGAGCTAAGATGCTCTCGAGTTTGACATTCAAGCAAGAGAACACAATAGCTGATGATAGTCTTCAGATGTTCTCGAGTCTGACATTCAAGCAAGAGAACATTGTGACTGATGGAAGTCTTCAGCAGTTGTAGTAGTGGCATGTGGGACTTAGAGGTTTTCCTGATCTTGGCTCATTGGTTCTTTTGGTCCAACATCTTTTATTAAAATTTTTAGTATTACGTACATATATAACAAACAAACTAACACTTAAAAACTAACTTATAAACGTCAAATTTTATTAAGTGTATATGTCACGGTTTGGCCAAACCGTGACATATTGGGTATAATTTTTAATTTTTAATTTTTTTATAATAAAATGTAAGATATTTTATTCAATTTATAACTTATAATGTTTTTATAGGATTCAAAATTTCTTTTATTAAAATTTTTAGTATTACGTACATATTAAAATTACGTACATATATAACTTATAAACGTCAATTTTTATTAAGTGTATATGAATTAATGTATTTTAGCTTTAAAGAAGTAACTTTTAGTGTATTTTAATTTTCAAGAAATATGAATTAATGTATTTTAGCTTTCAAGTAATAATTTCAAAGTTAATAATAATAATAATAATAGTATTATTTTGTGTATCCAGAAAATAAAAGGTTACGGTTAATAATAATAATAATAATAATAATAATAATAATAATAATAATAATAATAATAATAATAATAATAATAATAACAATAATAATAATAATACAAAAAAAAGCAAGAGGTCATATGGAGGCCAAAATGTGACCTTTTGAGATATTTTTTGAATCTGATTTCCCCTCGATTAGTGCACCTGCCCCTCGAGCACTGTGTGTGTAAGATGTCACATACTCACATGGAGGCCAAAACGTGACCTTTTGATTCAAAAAAATATCTTAAAAGGTCACGGTTTGACCAAACCGTGACCTTTTGATCCGGTTTCTCCCCAAAGTGTCACGATTTGGCCAAACCGTGACCTTTTGATCCGGTTTCTCCCTAAAAACCCCTGCGGTGTCCCCAGCAGGACCCTTTTTTTGTTGTTGCATGTAAATTATGATTAATGGGCTTGAATTTGATTGATGAGTTGGATTTATGCATTGGGCTAATTGTTTATGTACAGATGGGATTGTGGATGTTATCTAAAAGACTTGGATTAGAGTTGGGCCTTGTACACATTATGGTTTTTATAGAAGTATCAACACGTCTTTATCATCTAATCTTCTCAATCTTATGAAGAAATTCTTACCTGGTAATCTAAAGAAACCCTAAGCCACTTCAACAAGTTATTCTTCTTCATCTTACTTTTATGCATCTGTCATAATGTTTACATTATCATGTTTTTCGGAGTTTCTTTATATATGTGTTTTGATCTCGTTCGCCAATGTCCATTCTGTCTTGTTTAGATTGATACTTTGGTTTGAGTTTTTTTTTTCTTGGGAGTTTTGTGACAAGAGCGGCTCCACTTTGTGTCTAACATAATCATTTTGAATGGAAGCACATCTCAAAAAATATAATTAGTCAATCATAAGCCATTATATGTGTCACATTCAGCAATATCGGTGGCGTATGTCACTACTCAATTTTTGAAAATAAACTTTCTTAATTTCTATATATAATATACATTTTAACATATTTAATTAGTTTACTAATGTGATATTTCTTTAATAAATTTTGTTCATAATTCATAACAAAAGTTAAAAACTAAT